>WAAE01033650.1:0-21593 GCA_013400495.1 Nicator chloris | reverse complement strand
TTTGTGCTGAAATTGGAAACAGATTGCTTCCAGATTTGTTACTCTTTGTGAAATAAGAGTGAAAGAAGTTACATATGTTAATTTTCAACTGGAATGTAAATTGCTGTCTACAAGACAGTCCCGTACTACTCTTGCAAGAAAATGGACTAATTTGTTTGGTTGCTCCCATTTCCATTCAAATACCATGTTTGTGTGTAAATTTGCTGAATGTCTCTTCTCCAGCAGAATAGAAAAGCTGTTTAAGAAAAGGATTATTTTCAGTCTGCCTTTGCATATTCAGTAGGGCTCATAAAACAGTTTCTCGTTACTGCTTTCTTCCCTATGTTATTGAATTCTTAACCATGGCATTCATATCACTGCATAGTGTATCAGATAGATTTTTGAAAAGCAATCTATTTAAAGGTTATCTCTCTGTACTTCTCTGTGATTCCCAGAGAATTTGTGCATGCTCCGTCATTGGATATATTCAAGGTTGGGTTGGATGGGGGTTTTAAGAATATGATCTGGTGAAAACTGTACCTGCCCATGTTCTTTAAAGGTCCCTTTCAACCCAAATAATTCTGCAAGTCTGTGGCATGATGACTCAGCACCTCTGTCCTATTTTTTTAGAGGGAATAGCAGGCTGAATTTCTAAGTTGTGTGGTACTCAAGAAATAGTCTCTTATTCCTGTAATACCCTCCAAATAGCAATCTTTAGTGGCAACACCTGAAATGATTAGCCTGTTTGCAGCAAAAGGCTTGTGATATTGAAATAGGAAGGGAAAAACAGGAAAATGCCCTCCAGAAAAACCTCACGCTCCAATCTTTGCACTTTTGTGTCTGTTTGTGTGTACACAGGCATATGTTTGTGTTATAGCAACATCTCCAGCATATTGGGAATCTCATTCCCCACTAAGTTCAGCTGCTACAGGAGTGAGGTGCTGCAGCTGCCTCATGTCATAAAGAAATGGTTTGGCAGCAGTCTTCTCTCCGTCTCTACTTCACTGTCTGCATCATTTGATTAATTAAAGCATTATTTTGTCTTTCAAAAATCACAAAGCAGAATTGCACACACAGGCAGAGCAACAAGTAAGAAAGTGGAAGACAGTAGGCAATGACAAATGCTTTACAACTCTAGGAGAATTTTTTTTTGAATGCTGTCATCCTTGTTGATGCTTTGTGAGGCGTTCTTCCATTAAGAGGTAGGGGCTAATAAAAGTGATTAAATAGTGCATCGAATCAGTGATTGCTCTTGTTCTAAACCGGCATTTAAACAAGCTCTGAAAATACGTTACAGGATTCTTTTCTAATATTCGTTTTTCAAAAATGTGGATACTATTCAGTAAATTTATGATCATCACATTAACTTTCTGTATGGGGTATTAATAATATGGCAAGTCTATCTACCAAACCAGATGCTTTTCACAGCTAGACCCTAACTTGATAGTTATGGATCTGATAGAACACATGAAAAGCTTCTCATTATTATCAGCTCATTTGTTGCATAATGAATGTGAAGATATTATCACTGTAGTTAATCACCACATCAGGTTTAGAGTGGAGTAGTGCACAGAAGATATCTTAATTCTTAGGCTGTGAAAGGTACATTGTGTATAAAATGTATTGTTTATATGATAATATTGTGCCCTGCTGCATTTACAGAAGTAGTTAGCAGTCTCCAATGCTCCAACAGGTGCTTGTGCAGCACTTTTCAATCTGCAGGAACAAATTCTTTGTAGCTCTGCAATTTGTGCAATCAATTAGTTAGCTCTTAAAAAGAAAAACAAGGTTTATGTCAATTGTTATTTCTTTGATATAGTAGTTTTCACACTCCTTTTCTACTTGAGGATGCCTTAAGTTAATGAGAGTGTTGAGCAATTGACAAGGGACTTTATTACTTACCCGGGAATTTTCTAGGATTGCCTTTTAAGATGCCATCAATTATATGTTGCACAGGAAAAAATGCATCAAAACAGACGGCTCATGGTGTGATGTTTGGGACTGGCCTGTGCCAGGCCAGGAGTTGAACTTTGATCCTTGTGGGTCCCTTCTAATTCGTGATATCCTATGAAGTGCAGTTCTTGGTAGGACCACGTTTTGCCTTTCTCTCCCTCTGTATTCCTCTTTCTTGTACTTGGTAGCCAACAATCACACATCAGAAAAAGGGACTGGCAAATGACAGCTGTTTTTTAAATGAGATTAACAAGACTCAGCAGATGATTTTGACAAATTGTACCATTTGCTACATTAAATACAAGTGTAAAATGATGGTTTAGAACTCGAGAACAATTAGAAATATCTGTCAGGATGAGCTTAAAATAATTCAATGGTGATTGGAAGGAGTTCGTGCTTGCGCATATGTGCCTGACAGACAGTGTAAATAAGGAGGATAAGATCTTAGAGTCTGTTCTTTCCAAATATGAAGATAATTGCCAAGGACACCGATGTGTATCCACAAAGTTGTTGTAGAATTAAACAGAAAAAATATCTAGTGTGCATTCTGGTATTGCAAACTGTCAGAGCAGTAATTTTCAAAACTTGCTGAGCTCCACAGAACCCTAGCACCTATTGTGTGTAGCTGAACTGATCCCAGACCACCTCCCATGATATTAAAATTAAATTGAGGCAGTGCAAAGACAATTGATTCTATATGTTCAGCCTTGTGTCCCACCTTACCCAGAAATTCAGTATCACCTTATAATTTGTACGTTTGGCATACAATACCTGAAGCATTGGCTCTCACTGCATGTAAATTTGTTCAGAAATGCTTAAAAAGTGGAGTCTTCATTTAATTTGTCAACCTGTCAAGCCACTCTTCTTCCAGAGCTTGGTTGGTATACTCCAGAGATATCAAAAAGAAGAAGGTGTAATATATTGGATGCCCTGAAGTCAAATAATTTAAAACAAATAACAGTTTTCAAAGCCAAGCAGACCTTTATTGGTTGTTTTACTTGAGATTGGGATGTTAAAAAAAAACAAACCCGTGTTTTGGCAAAAGAATGGAGAGACTTTTCTGTGTTTAGATGATAACTGCACTTTTCTGAATTTCTTTCTATTTCAAACAGACTTTGCCTCTAGCAATTTGCCAGATTAAGACACCTGTAAAATTCCTCATTTACCTCTGTTTCAAATATTTCAAGTTAGAAAATGAGAACAATAAAGGGAAGGAGTTGCTTTATCACTTCTGTGATATTCCAGTCATATAGCTGATCTGAGAATGGGTTAAGTGCTTATAAAAGAAACAGAAATGGACGGTGTGTTTTTATGGCTTAGCTTCCAGAGGGAGCAGTGGGTTGGATATGTGGTGCCACATGAAGTTGGAAGCACTGTATGAAACTCACCAGTCTTATTTCCAAATGTAACTTGAGAGAGGCTATTCATATACCTAAATTTAGGTTTGTACATTCAAAAAACATTTGCTAAGCTTCAGTGTGAACAGGGAAAGCTTTCACTCTCCAGTCCAGCTCTTTAATCCCTGATTTAATTGTTGTGTTCAGGTAAAAGGGTAGCGTCTCTTATCAACACCAGTAATGTACAATTTATATACATACACCAGACTGCAAAACTAGATGGCAAGATTCAGAGGGAGGGGTGGCTTCCCTAGAAAATAATGTGAGGGGTTTTGTTCTTGAGTGTTTTGGTTTTTTTACCACATATTCTGATTAGGTGTAGACCCTGTATTTAATAATTTTGCTGCTGCCTTTTTCTTTTCCCATTACATTAAAAATGGACACAGTTGTTGCTATGTAAGGAATGCATTCTGGAGGTAGCAGGGATCCATACACAGGTGTACGTAATGTGTGGTCACCCAGTGGCACTGATCTCAGGGAAGTGGGCATTGCTCATGGCCTGGGAAAATATCCACTCTTCTCTATCAGAAGCAGACCTTCACAAAAGTAATTTAAAAAAATGACAGTAGGCCTGATGCTTCTCTTAGTTGATCAGTCTTGTGTCAGTGGTAATCAAGAAACTGTAGGAAAGTTCTTCTGGTCTCACCTGTGCTGCTGAAAGTAACGAGTAGAACTGCCATACATATGTGTAGATTTAGTGTTGGCAAATGCATTCTCTTAAGCTGATTGTTTTAGTTTTCTTTTATATGTCTGATGATAAATAGTGCAAGGTATGTGCTAATGTTTTGCTCATTGTCTTTATTGTGCTTGTTAAAATAAGAGATATAAAGTAGAAAGACAAATCTTACCTTTATGGTTTGGTGGGCATGGAGACATTACGTCCTCTGCAGAAGGAGGTGATGCAGGTACTCCTCAGCCTACCCTGCTGTCTCTTTTAACATCATCATGGGAGCTGTGAAAGTCTTGAAAAATTAAAATGAACAAACAAGTAGTGTTTGCAACAATTTCAGCTTGACCTAGATGCACTCTGGTGCTGAGATCCCTGTGGTGCAGGGTGGGGAGGCTCTGGGGAGCAAACACATGGGGCTGACGATTGCAGGTGCACAGGATTGGCTGTGCCCTGAGCTGGAGCCCCACACTGGCCCCGGGTGAGGCAGCCGTGGTCCCCACGGACCGCAGGGCTCAGCGACCGAGCCCTGTGCCGTGCTTGGCATCCGCAGCCTGACGTGCGAGCTGGCTCAGGACGCATCTGCTGGGAACTCCCTCCTGATGCAGGCGGTGGAGGAGTTCAACTGCCTTTATGCTGCAATGACAAGATTTAGCTTGCTGTGCTGTTTCTTAAAACTTAGTCAACTTAAAAGGCAAAGGCAAAGCATGCTGTTTTCCCTTCAGTGACAAAATCAAGATGTAACTGCATGTACTCGGCTGCCTATTGGTCAACAGAGAAGCTTAACAGCAGCTCTAAATGTGTCACAATGAAATGTAGGGTCCAATTGTGAGAGTGAATGCTGAATATCATGATAATGGGAGCTGCATGCACAAGGCAGGGTCTCTATATGTGACTTCCTAAATTCCTACATTACTTCAGCCCCTCTCTAAAACTCTTGCAGTCCTTCTTGTTGTTGACAGTAATAGAATTATAATTGGCCTACTAAAGCTGCATGCATATATTCAGTAAATCAGACATGGCAGTATGTGATATAGCCAGGCATTTGCTACTGTAGTTAAAAATAAATGGATTTGATACAAATTTTCCAAAGCAGACATTGACATGGCCTAGAAATAACATGAGATTTGGTTCTGCAATGTATCTGAGAATCTCAAATACCAATCTTAGGCCTCTAGAAATTAATGATTCCAAACCTTATTTGATATTGGGGAGCTGGACCTGCGGCAATGAGCTCATAGATCTCAAGGACATTTCAGATGAGATCTGCCATGAAAAGTCAAAACTCTCAGCTTCCTATTCTGAGCATTAACAGCATGGCCATCCTTCTGTCAGCAGCACTGTTAAGTTTCTCATTCAGAATAATAATTCAATAGCAGCAATTGAGAAAACACAGTGGAATTGGATCCAGACACTGGAAAAACTTGGCAATATCAGTGGCACAAAGAATTGTCATAGAACCAGGAGCTGCTGAGAACATGAGATAGTTGCTCAAAAAGTTTGTATGTAGACTTTGCCATGTTGTTCCTTTTCTCTCCAAACATTCCTGGAATGAAGTAGTAAATTACTGGACAAAGCATATATGGCTTTTATTGGTGAGGGGGCTGTGTGCAATCTTGGAAGGTCAAAATCAAGCACATGCTGAAATTGAACTGTGGCCTCAATTCACAATGGCATTTAATCCATGTGCTCTTTGAAATAAGATACTTAATTTTCTGAGACTAATATGGGACACTGAGGTTCAGAAACGTCACACTTCCATATGTAATAAAAATATAGCACTTAAAACCACTTCAAGCAGTGGACTTTGTCCTTTCTTAGTTGATAAGAAGACGAACAATGGTTTAAGTCTCTTCTCGCTTCATCCTTGCAATCATGAGGCATTTCTCTCACCTTTTCGTTTTCTGGACTGATTCCACAAGACTGCTCAAATCACTCTAGAAATAGCTGATATCTAATTTTTTTTTCTTTTTTTTTTTGTGCGTATGGGTCAGTAGGACAGGGGATCTTTGAAAAGCCATTCTAATGATGTTGTCAGTGTCTGAACTTATTGGTCATTTCTTTGATTTGGTCTATGTTAACTTAAAATGACAGATTTCTGGTGGCATGGCTGAGTGCAAATGAGATAGTTAAATGCAAAGAATTCTCTGCTAAACACATGACATTATTGATATGCTGAGGGTTTTTAAAAAGCCAGGAGAGAATTATGTTTGTGCTGTCCTCATCCAGATTCTGAAGTAAAGCTGGAAGTAATGACATGCTAATAAAACAGGAGGGGGAAACTGGTGCAGAGTAGTTGCTGTGTCAGCATGTTGACTGCTGATGCAATCGTGGGAATGCTCCTTGAGCATAGTTAGAAATGACATGTTTAGTGTGAGGCCACTTCCAGCTGAGATGAGCAGCGGGGCTGGAAGAGAAATGAATAGCATTACTTCTGTATAATTTTGAAGACTTTCTCCCTTTGTAAATAGTGTTGTTGCATCATTTTTCTAGAGAGTGAGTGCCTTACAATATCTAAAAAAATAATTTTTTCTTCCTCCTCAGCTGTTATTACGTTCTGTAACAACTTATGGCCAAAAGGGTTTATTTTAGACACGTACTCCAAATAAGTTTGTGGTCCTCCCAGTTCTCTCATTTCCAGCTCTACATTAAGAAATGAGAGGGCATATAGGTCTCACTAGGGAAGTAATTTTGAAGTCTGATACCCTTTATTTGTTCATTTGTGTTGTTTGACTTGGTTGAATGACAATATTTTGAAGAATACACATAAGAACTTCAGACCTCGGGCCTTGGCAAGAAAATATCATACCTCGTTCATAAGGGTTAAGTTAACCTTAAAGCTAACCTTAATTTAAAGGTTGGATATTGAGCTAGAGGTAAAAATTTTGATATACCTCTTTCACATCAGAAAGATCTATCCTGTAAACTAGAGGATAATTCCTGAAATGACAGTGAAAGGAAAGTATTCCAGTAATGTTAGCACTGTCCAAACAATCCCTTCCATCTTTCCATTGAAATGGATTTTTTTTTTAGAAAAGAAGCAAAAATGTTTCTTCCACCCTCCTCTGTAATATAGAGGGATATACAGACACATGAAAAACAGCTGAAACAAGGACATAAAATTGGCTATATATATGGGAATAGTAACAATTTAAAAATTATTCAGGGGTTTTGTGGCTTGGCTTTCTTTTGTTTTTAGGTTTTCAATTTTATATCAAAGCTGAAATTAAATTTTGAGAATCAATTACGTAATAAAATTTCTCTTACCACTGTTTGAAAGTGTAATGCATGTGCTGCTGTGCACTGCCATCTCCTGAAAGGAACAGAGTAATCTTTATTATATCTTAAAAGGCTTTTTGTGTAGACAAGTTAGATACTCTAATGAATAAGGCCTGAATTTCTAAAGGAAAACAATCTAATTCCTGCTTGGATGCTCAGACACAAACTATGTTTAGAATTTTTTTTTGCAATTCACCTATGTATCTATGTAGTTTACTTGAGGAGATACACATGTGTGAGGTGTGACACATGTTTTTCCTGTGAAGTAGTTTCTTTAAAATGTCAAATACAGTATTGGTTATGGGAGAAATTTTGAAATTTGCGTCTGAAATATGGAGCCATAAAAACATAAGCAGTGGTCAGAGCAAAAGTGGAGGCATTGTTCTCAAATGAGGAAGAGCAGCATTTGTGAAAACAGCATGGAGCTTGGTCTAACCCAGTCCCTTAGACATTCTGGTGCTGCCAGAGGGTAGGGTTTGTTTCAGGCCGAGAAAGTGGAGAAAAAGTATAGGAGTTTATTAGGAATATGTGTGTGTGAAACAAAGACAAGATTGTCAAGAAGATTCATCTGTTGAGAACCTGGATGGATTCACCAGTCCAGCATTATCTTGGCAGCAGCCCTCAGTTGCCCAGTGCCAGGGCGGAAGTGCTGAAGGGGATTTTTATGATGATATGTAGAGAAGAAAACCTAGTTACTTGGGTCTTTGCTGTATCCTCTACTCAATAAATGACCTGGATTATTTTGGGTACCAAGCCAGGCTTAAGATGGTATTTCCAATCTGTTGAGTAAGAAGCTGTACTCCGCAGTGTTGGCTGGAAGATGCTTGTTTTGCCATGCTGTTCTGCAACACAGTTGACAGCTGCCCTGTGTGTATGCATGAAATCTGTGTATGTTCGCTTCTTTACAGTATAACATTTGTGGCAGAATTACTCTGCAGGGATAGAATTTGACTAATTACTATAATTCTTTCCCAATTCTTTTTTCCCCCCTTAATTTTACCTTTGTTACTAACTAGCCATGTAGAATCGTTCCTTCAAATGTTGTTGGGCTATGTCATTATTATCAGTATAGGTGTAACCCTCAAGTGAAGCCTGTGGGGATTTGGTTTGAGTTCCATGAGTTAAAAACGTGTTTTAAGATATGTCTTGGACACAGTTTTTTGTCCCCTTAAATACTACATGTATCCACAAATGGCTGTTTTGTGGAGAAGACAGGGTTTGTCACATCTTGCATACCAAGCGTGCTCTTGGCCACGTGCAGCTTTGCTTTATGGAGCTAAATAAAACAAGGGAAGATGGAACAGGGGCAAGGGGAAAAAAAAATCAATGTTTTCAACAGAGATTTGCACAGAGATGACAGGTGAATGAGGTGGAGAGGTAAAGAACAGCTGTTCCAGATGGTAGGAGCTTCAGGAGGGAAAACGCTGGAGTCAAAGCGGTCAGATTGTAGGAAGAGATGATGCTCATGAAGGATGAGTGGTGCTGGCAGGGAGACGAGTGTTGGAGGTCAGTGGGAAAAACACTGCAAACGCTGTGTATGAAGTTTATATACCTTAAAGTAGCCATTTCCTCTAAATGAATAGTTTTCAGTTGTTTCCGGCGCTAATTGTGGGTGTTTACCTGCAGTCATCAGTGATCAGCATTTTGTGTTGTGTTTATTTACCTTGACACATTCATTGCCTTAGCTGAGTTCTGTACTGACAACAGACACTCAAGAATTAATAAATAAACACAGTTTTCAAAAGTCTGGTTTTGAAGCAGCGCTTCTGTCTAATCTGCTGCTTGGAATTGAAAGCTATAAAGGTGCTTGAAAATCTAATAGCCTTGATCTTAAGGTTTCAAACAATCTAGCATTTGTTACAGGACTATAACACTGTAATTTGAGCCATCTCTGGATAAATAGGTCATGAGGAAAGCAAGAGTAAAATGATACGAAATTAGTGATGCTAAAAGTGATGTTATGGTTTAAAGAAAAAGAGCTTAACTTCTGGATTAGTCTTTGAATTCTTGTTCAATACACCTGAAGAATTGGCTAAATGAGAGTTGTGCACTCTCACTCTGCCAGCTCCTCTTGAGTTTATTGGTTCCCTGTTTACAATGTTCTGCTTAAATGTTTTGAAGAAATAGGCAGAACATTCACTTTCTGTGAGATTTATAAAGGCAGAATTTACTTTAATTAACCATTTAAATTTAAATTTTACTTATTGACTTCAAGAGTCAGACAATTAGCTTGCATTGTTGTTTTGCAAATCCTAGAGGTATTACACCTGAAATAGTTTATATTGGCTGCTGACCTGTCTATTGATTGTGGATGTCAGTTATACCTCCTTTTCCCGGTGCTGCTACTTTCTTAGGCTTATTCTCACATTGTTTGAACTTTGTATTTTTTAATTGTCAGTAGACATGATGCTATATGTAGATCCTAGCCCAGTGTAATCATTCAATGTATTAAATAGCACCTTTGGAAGGAACTTGATTTTCATTCCATATTCTTATATGGATCATTTGCTTTGTGCCTAACTGGTTTTCCCCAATATTTCTAGCTGGAATCAATGCGTCCCTTCAATTTTTGTCTTAGCTTATGTCAAAGTGTAAGAATTCTGGATGTTGTGAAGAAAGAAACTTTGGGGCTCTGTTTAGAAGGAACTGTCTTTAACGAGTGAGGAATGCATCATGTTCTAGCAAAAAATGTATAAAGTGTATGTGATTAATGCTTTGGGATACTGCAGGTGAAAGGTGTTTCGTAATTTTTTGTTCTTTTTGTTTTTTTCTCCACAGGGGCGATTTTTGATGAATCTGCCAAAAAAGATGAGGAAGTTTTTCGAATGGCAGTTGCTGATCTCAACCAGAATGATGAAATCTTACAGACAGAGAAAATCACATGTTCAGTGACATTTGTGGATGGCAACAATCCTTTCCAGGCGGTTCAAGAAGGTAGGACAAATAAAGAGATTTCCTGCTGTTGTTTCTGCAGTGACGTGCAAAGAATTACCTGGGTGGTTTCCTAGCTTTATGGGAATTTGTCATTTTTGTTGGCTTCTTTTTATATGAAATATCAAAAAATGCATTTAGTTTTGGATTTAGCTGCGTTAGTTTGTGTTGGTTCTAGTGACTTAGAGTTACAAAGTCAGCTTTTATCCTTTTTCTATGTATAGGCTGTTGAAAGGTGACGAACAAGTCAGACACACTTTGCCTACATCTTTCCTCTTTTCCAGGCTGTTTTCAAGTTACTTGTCAAAATGATGACTACTTCCTACTACTTTTTGGTTTGATTTTGTGCAACTAATGGCAATTTGTTGGGAAACATAGGTTGTTGTGTGGATAACCTTTTCACCCCACACACATGCAAAAGTTACGTATTTTAAAGGAGGGATTAGAGAGAACCTGATGACTGAGAAAGTTGCCTGTGTCCAACATGATTTTGTTCTCAGCCTGTCCTTTGTGTCATGCCATAATTACTGGACAAGGGATGATGACATTGCTTTGGGCTCCTTTGATAGTGGCAGGATGGTAACAGAAAATAATATTTGAAATCATGCTGAGCTGGATTATAAATTACTGATGTGACTGAGCAGTTCCCTAGAAGGACTGGGAGAAGTCTTGAGAAAATACGGATTCAAGTTTGGGGTTTAAGCATTTGGTATTTCTTTGCTCTTCTCGCAAACTAATTTCTGTCTGAGATGCCAAAGTTATTTATTTGCAGGTGTATTACTAAATTTTGTTAACAACAAAACTAAATTTTCATATTTTCATATTTGATTATTGGCTCCATATTGACACTTGAGATTTAAGGGAAATACGCAATTAGTTGCTCCAATATTTGTGAAGTTGAAGGTTTGGCTTCAATGGAGTATTGACAAGGCAATGCTAATGAAAAAGCCTTTAATGCTTATTTTGTTGGTTTTTTTAACCAATGACACACTTAATTTTTGAGAATTTATTAATTTAGCAATTTTTTTTCCAATTAAATTTTACAAGTAGGCAGATTTGTGTAATGAGAACCATTTCAGTCTGTGCTTGATAGGACTGAAGCAGAAAAAGATGTGATTTTGAAAGTATTCCAATTAGAATCCATTTCATCTCTTTCAATCTAAGGCTAGCATAGAAACTGGAACTATCCGATACTTTTAGAATTCAGAGGGGAAAATGAGTAAGCGAGCTCAATCTTTTGCAATGCTTTCTACATTGTTGGTATTTAAGCTTTTTTTTTTCCCCTAAATCCAGGATGGATCATGCTAGCTGATGCTCTGTGCTTAGCATTAATTAACCCTGAAACTTAGCAATTAATTTCCCATATCATTGTGGTGGAGTTGTTGCAAACTCTTTCACGACATCATATTTTAAGTACCTTATTTGTAACTTAGAGAAACTAGGAGTGTCTAGTAAAGCTGAACATTCCAAAGGAGTTAATGACTCAATATTTCAATATTCAATTATTATTTTATGCAAAAGTTGTGTTTGTTGTTGCTGAAAGTATAGTCAACATTTGAAATGTGAATGGACCAGATTTGAGATCAATTTCATTACCATCTTTTGGGGGGGGTGAAAGGTCTGTTATAATATTGATGAGTTCAGTATTTTCTAGTAAAAGCCATTTCTTGTAAATACATGGTCAAATACAGCTACATGCCTAGCGAATACCTTATTCCTTATCTTTCAAAGATCCTGTGTTTTGTTTGGAATAATACAAGTGAAGAACAAAGGTTTTAATTTTTGCATGTATGTATTGGTGACACTTGGCTTGTTAAACTCTTTTACCACAGTTCATGTGTTTTGTTTTAACTCAACCCAGGCAGAAGCTGTGTAATAATTCGATTGCTTTGCACCAGTTTCTGGCCTTTCTCCTTTACTCTGTATCTCTATATCACTCATCCCCTGCTCTTAACTAACATTCTTATAAATGTTACTAGCAGGGAAGGGGACTATAACTTTTGCCACATATTGGTGTGGTTTATAACTTGGACAAATGCTTAGCAAAAATGCACTGTACTAAACACCACGAAAAAAGTTCATTTAAACATTCAGGCCATTCTGGTCTTTTATTTGTAAAGGAAATACTAGAATACGACTAAATCTCATATTTTTAATGTGTGAAAGTCAGTGTTCTCAAACTTGCCTTTTTCATGCAAGCATGGAAATCCTTGCTTTCCTTGCAATAATAACACCACTGAATCTGAGGTTCGTGGCCTGTCCTATCAAGCAGAGCATAAATGTTAAAAAATATACTCTTCACTTACTTTGCTGTTTGCTTGTTTTTATTATTTTTATGTAAACTGCTTGAAGTTTGCTTTGTTTTAGGCCACAATATCTAGAGTTTTTAAAGATTTTGACTTTTTTCTTATTGTATAAACTACAGAAGAGCCTTTAAACCCCCCAACTTTTATGATTGGTAAAATGCTTATTTAAGGTCTTATATCCACAATAATAGCTTAAAATTGGTCTAAATTTGTCTTTTAATTGCCCTTTTCAGTCCATAGAGAAGGATAAAGAATTTGTGTAGAACTGTGAATTTCAAAAAACCAACAAGTCATGAGCAAAGACCTAATGAAACAAGACTTTAGGTACAGAGTTATTCTTCATAATGATGCAGTCATGGACAACCTGCATGATTTCTTTTAATTCACTTTATTAGTGAAATTGGCAAGTAACTCCCAAACAGCGTAAACAGAAATACTCAGACACTTCATAATGATTTTGGGATGTAAAGAGAAATAATTTGAGAGGATTGCCAGCTGAGCAATACTGTGTTCTTCCCTCTGAATCTGTTTAATGAATTATTAGGGCACCCTTAAATGTCTTCCACTTGTACTTTGGGGCATCTCTTTAACAGCTCTGATTGGAGGAATGATACTATAGCAAAGCTGACTGGTTTTATCCTAGAAGACTTGTGAATGGCATGTTCCATAATATCACTGGAAGTGTCCTCAGGGACCATTTATAGGCATGTTCTAGTGCACAGAAACAGGAGGTGAAATTCTTTAAGTTAAGAAAATTAGTCTTCCCTTCTGTTGGCCGCAGAAAGGACCAACAGCAAGTGTGATTCATCCCATGCCCTTGTGGAAGCTGCAGCCCAGTTGCTGGGGTTTGTCACAGTGACACCTGTGGAAGTGTCTGACATGGCAGGTTCCTTCCTCTTTCTTTTTCTTTCTTTCTTCAATACAAAATGATTCACAATATTTAGAGTATTCTTTTGGGCAGTGTCTCAAAATATTTGTGGTTGAGAGAGGAAGAATATTGTGATTGGCTTTTTTATGCTGTGCCCATGTTGGGTACCACAAAGGAAAAGCAGAAGCATGAGTTTTCTTTGTACATAGACATTAAAAGAAGTAGGGATAGTCAGGTATTGCGTGGTAGCTAGGCAGTGATTTAGCACTATGAAACAAGGAATTATGATCCAGATCCATACTGGTGCTAATAATATATATTAGTATAATCTTTACTTCCTTTACTGTGAGACTCCAATTTTCAGCAGTATTTAAATAGGGGTGGGACAGGCCTTCAAAAGCCTTTGCCTTCTACATATACTTAAACTGTAATTATTTTTTTTATAAAAGACATACTTCTCTATTTCTTTTCAATGAACTCTTTTTTTTTCTTTCACGGACAACTTTGGTTGAAATAAACAACACTTGTTTTCTCATTTGTCAGAAAATCACTCCGTTCTCTTATCTTTCTCTTAGTTTTGTTATGCTGGTGCTTACTTCAATACACTAATAATTAAAGCTTTAATTTTATGGTTCAGAGCCCGCTGTTTTCTCCAGTCCTTAATTTATCATTAGTAGTACAGTCATACAGTAGCTGAATGGCTGATATAAAATGTGTGATGGCTTTGGTGTTTTTGTGGCAAGTGGAGGGAAGGGGTGGCTTTGGTAGCTTGGGCCGGAGGTGATACTTTGGCTCGTGCTGGTACACGTCCTTGAGCAGCACAGTTTCCTCAGCCCCCATGCTGCCATTTCCACTTGCACACCGAGACTTATGGAACAAACTCTGCAGGACTTTGCAGTGCTTGAGGCAGCCACAGCATCTGGAAAGTAGTCAGAGCTCGGCCAAAGATGTGTGTCGTCCTTGGAGGTCCATTGGAAATGTTTTAACCTCGTGGCAAGCGTTTTATTTTCATTTAGTGCTGGTGGGTTTTTTTAAATTTTACTCCTTTCTTCTAAGTCTTTTTTTTTTCCTCTTTTAACAGTATCACATAATACTTAGCTCATAATACTATAATAATCCAGTGTTTTCTTCTATAGGTTATCTATAAGACATGACAAATGGATTTGACTGATGCTGTTTGAAATTAACTTTGTTGGACATGTTTTTACTATTGCAATCGCATATATGTGAGGCTTTTTTTTTTTTTCCTAACCCAACCTTTTTGTCATTCAGGGTAGTCACCAGAGTATGCTTACAGACACCAACTCAAGCCTTCGTAATGGCTTTTGAAAGCTTATTGTGATCAGTGAAGTAAATAAGGCAGTGAGTCATAACTAAATGGGATTCAGCTGTAGAGCAACAGAGGTTTGTAGGGCAGCAGTATGTATGAAGGTCACATGCAGGATTTTATTCAAGCAAAGTTTTATGGTCAGAAATTACAACCTGATGGATACATCTGCTTTGGCCTTTGGGACTAGATGAGTGTAATAACATTGTCTTTTCCTATTTCTCTGATCACTGTAGAAATCTGTTTAAATCCACAGATTTCATGGACTGCTAAACTTTCTTTCACTTTGTGTCACTTATTTCTTGATATTTCTCAGCCTTCCTTGTGCTGTTTATTAACCAGTACATGTTCAGTTTGAGATTAAACCTTTACAGGGTTGAACTTCTTCACTGCCTCTCCATTTCATTTCCGATTTGCTTTTTTATTTCCTGATAAAATGGATTTTGATGCTGAAAGATAGACTGAGGAGAAAAAAAAATCAAGTAGGATCTAAACTATAAAATGTCAAGGGAGAAGAGGAGGAGAAGCTTTTCAATAATGATATAAAACTCCTTTGTAATATCAGAAACTGTTGGAAATGTTTGCAATTGCATATTGCTTCCGTCATGAGCACTTCAGATAATATGACAGGAGATTTTTTTGAATTACCTGTTCTCTGTGCTTTCTCATAATGTACCAGCAGTTGCAGCACTTTGCTCTGTTCTCAGGGTGCTGGGTAAAATGCCTACTCCCTTAGACAGGTTTGTTCTCATTTAAGACTTGCTAATGCCACAAAATCAATCAGATCTCCAATCTGCATAAATGTACCATGGGAATCCAGGTGTTGACAGCTTAAGAAAAAAGATGTTGCTACACTGGTGATAACACCCTGACAGTTGGGAAGGCAGTGGTTGCATGGGAGAAGATCAGGGAGAAGGGAGGAGTGAGCACTGATGGAACTAGAAAAGGGACCTAGAATAGAGGCTTAGTTTAGGACGAGCAGGATGCACATTTAACTCATTTTCCAGAACAATTTCAAAGCTCTTGTGACCTTTCTTTGCCCGGAAGTAATCTACTCAGAACAGACTGGAGGCTGTAAAAGGAGGTCAGATTTATTCTCAGACAGGCCTCAGAGCGGGACAGCTGATGCAGTACTTGCAAGACTTCCATCACTCTCCAGCATTTGGATTTTGAGCCCCAATATTTTCTAGTTCCTAATTCTTTCTGTGGTAATGTTTTCTTTGATTGTAAGACAGCTTCCATCATCTTTGTTTCCTGTTAGAAAGCAAATTCTAGCAGCTGTAAACTGCACTAGACTTTCAGATACTTGAAGATTAAAATTGTCATATTCAGCTCCGAAAAATTCCCCCAAATCTGCATAAAATAAAAAAAAATTTAAAAAAACCTCCAGCCTATCAAGAATGGCTTTTTTCAGGATAGTTGAAACAATGTGAGAAATTAGGTTATAGATATTATGGTGGTTGAAGAGCCTTCTCTGCAGTAGGCTTTCCAAATTGCTGAGCCAAAGAGGGGAGCAAAGGGCATTACTCCAGTGCAGGCTAGGGCAAGATCCTGGCATCCTTTAGGTACTCTTACCCACTTTGTCTCCCAGAGTGCCTAAACCTCACTGAATGTACACTTCATGAATGCTGCATGTGTTTGTTGTGGTTTAAGAAAAGAGTTCTAGTGTTTCTATGGAAACCACTTTCCTTCAGGTGGCCAGGAGACCCGGTAACATCCCACGTTACACTTGGCTGCATTGCAGCATTCAAATGCAACGCTGTGACTGAAGGTGTTTGCCTGGGGCCACACACCAAACTGAGGACTTTGGTGCTTCAGAGTTTGCATTACCTACCACACTACACCTCTGGAGTCTTTTTCCTACCCCCTCTGCTTTCTCATGGCTTGAAAACAGCAGGAGTGATTTTCCTAATGGTGATGCCATTTGCCGTTTTTGGTTGCCAAAGTTTTGCTCGACTTAATTTTTATGGCAGATTTTGACATTTTTTATCAGAGCTTCCACTTTCAAGTGACAGGCATGATTTTTAATAGGCTTGAAAGAATTTCTTTCCCAGACTGTTGCTTGAAAAGCATGTGACTGTGAGACTATTAACCTCTAACCCCTTTTAAAAAGGTGGATCAAATAAATGCAAAAATACGCGCTGGACAAGTGTGATGCCTTTTGATGGTGAGGTGCAGAGTGAATTTTATCACATTACTATAGGAAAAGCTGCAAAGGCTGCTCTTCTGCAGTACTTACACTTTAAATCTAGATTGGATCGTTTCTGAATTTGCAGTAGACATGTTTCCATTTGCAGTTCACATGTGCCCAATATGTGTTTTCATACATTAAGCATGGAGCTTCAGTCTGATGTGTTAATGTACTCTGACACACTGCTGGGGGTTTACTGTTAAGAGAGCTATGCAGATTGTGATGTGATTAAATAATATCAGTAGTACGTTTAAATGTTTAAAGCCGCTGTGCCTGGAGGTTTTTGCGGGATTTTAACAAACAGAAGCATAGAGACAAAGTAAATGAGAGATGCTTCATCTTTCTAGATGCCAATTATTTAACTAGCACCCTGAGCTATCAGTTGCCTAAAGTAATCTCCTTAAATAAGTAATGGACACCCTATCTGGATTTCCTTCTCATCGTTTTGTGAAGCAATGTCCACCAAAATCACTAGAGCAGTCAATCATCACTGTCCAACCAGACACGTATATTCCCAGACAGGCCTCACAGTGTGCAAGCTTGCAGCCAGGTTGTGGTTGCTACTGAGCGATGAACTGCTGCATTCAGCTAAAAAACCTTGTACAGAGTCCTCCTGAGTCCTCTCATAATGTTAATTGGAGGGTTTGCTTTTGTTTCTCCTGGCTAAATTCTATGAATTAAGTGCAAGTCACCAGGTCCTTGTTTCACCATATAGTTTATGTATAAACATGAATCTGACTCCTTACAGAACCGTAATTGCTGCCTCTATCTATTTCAGTGCTTGTCTAAAAGTCAATAGAGTTAATTAATTTTAATTAAGTAATTTCTTAATTTAATTCTCCCCTTCGAGCCTTCCTTGCGCTTCTTCATTCTAGTCTCAAAAATATTTTGTTTCATTTGCAGGCTGGTTTTGTTATAACCTTTTAGCTCTTTGGTCACTGTATTCTTAGTAAGTAGACTAGTCTGTATTTGACGCAATTGGGTATTTGTGTGCTTCAAATAATTTTAAACCTACTCTTCTCTCTCTCTCTCTCTCTGTATAACCAGAGACAAAGTGTATTTTATGGAGGACAGTGTTTTAAAATCTAATTTTGGTAATGAGGAAATGAGCCATGACAACTCTGGAGGTGAAGCCTGAAGTGAATTATGAAGGTCATTCTCTTAGATGTGGAAATTAATAAAATTTTAGCTTGGTTCCCTGTTACTTAGACCCTTTGTGTTGTACACGACCAAGTAATTTTGACTAAATATCAATTTATGAAAAATTATCTGGGCAAAAGAGTGCAGTTACAAGGACAGATTTTGAAACTAGGAAGAGTTTTATTAAAACACTAATCATATCGGAAAAACCATAACCTTTCACGTTATCTTTTTGAAAGGATGCCTGCTGTGGGATTTTAATGCTCATTCATTTTGACTATTGGTGGGCCTTTAGCTCCTGTGATTACAGGCTCTTCTAAAACTTACTTTTCTCCTTAAAATCGAATATTTTGATATTCTTCATTACGTAGTCTGAAAGAATATTCAAGTGAGCCAAGTGACTTCGAAGGATGCAGCCACTAAGAGCAGCACTTGCAGAGGGCAGATGAAACAGGTAGTGTTGATGGTAGTTAAAAACCATTTACTCTGAGCCTGGAATAGACACGGGAGTCCTGCAGAGCCTTTCGTGTTCTGTTGACATACAAGTGGGAGTTTGGGCTTGGGATCTTTATGTAAGGCTATAAAGAATTAACACATGGGGCTTAACTTGATGTGGAAATTAAGCACCTGCTTAAAGGCTTTCCTGAGCAGGGGTCTACTTAAGTGCTCCCAAATCAGTGACTTAGTTTTCTTTGGCAGCTGGTATTCATTATTTTGTTTACTTTAAGGGCTTATTTTCTCCAGTAACTTGTAGACCTTTGCAGCTTTTTCATGTCCTGCACCTCTGGTTGTCCAAATGTGCCAGGTGGCCGTAGCTCCTCTGGTATTGCTGAAAGCAGAATATATGGCTGCAGGTCATGGCTGTGCCTTGTGACATCTGGAAAAAAGTTGGGAATGACAATGAATCTTCCAGAGTGCCAGGCCACAAAACACATCTGAATGAGTAAAAGCCTACAGAGGTTTGTCTTCTGACACTACGTTTCACAACGAGAGGGTTGTGATGCACGGGGCTTGGTCATCAGAGTACCAGAGAGCTGCACTCAGAAATTGCCGTTTCATGTTACAGGTAAACAATTTATGTTCCTCCCATCCCTTCACGACCTCGTGCAGGAAAGGAACCCAGCGAGAAGCTACTTTCTTTTTCAGAAATATTATGTGTCTTTAGTAGCAAGCTGTGGCTCAGTGGCAGGCCCTGTGATAGCCAGCCCTTGCTAAGGGCATGGGAAGGGAATGTGAGCTCCCTGTTCCAGGTGCAGCCAGATGTTGCAGCAGCTTGCTCTAATGTTGGATGCCAGGAGCTGAAAGTAAATGATCATTAGTTGTCAAATACAGAAAAAAACAGCTGCCCTAAGAGGAGAGACGTTTGCACTTCTGCAATGCGGCTTCAGTGACAAAGGGTGTGAAAACTTTGTTTCCTGAACAGAGAAGATGAATGCTTTGAGAAAATGAAATCCATTCAGACTTAACAGGAATTAAAAAAACAAAAAAGTTGCCTGTGTTGTAGCAGTTAACATTCTCTCTAATGGGTGCGACCTGAAGAGTGAGGTGATGTAAAAATAGGGACTTGTCAAAACATTTGTGAAAAGCCTCATTAGTTCTACTTAAAACATGAAATTTGAGTTTCTTCCTGAGGTCATAGCTAATCCTAATTCTCTGATAGAAAGGGAGAGGGGGTAAATTGGGATAGAGGAAGGAATAATGCAACTTTCATTTGGCTAGCTTGGCTATAAATGTATTTTTCATTCTTAATTTGGCACTGGTGCATCAAATGCTGAGCCAAAATCATATTCTTCTGTGCTTAACTGGTTGAGTTACACATGTCATGGAGTAGCAACTGGTTACTGTGGTGAGAGCAGGAGACAGTCTAGATATACCTCTACAACATGGGAGCAAGCAGCACCTAGCTCGGTTGGTTTAGCAAAACACTGTGAACTTGATTTAGAATAGAAACAACTGAGTGTGAAACCAGCCTCTGAAAACACTAACTTAAGAAAATATTCTTTAAGTAATGTTCTTTGCTGTCTTAGTTTACATGGCATTAAAAGATGTATTGTTCTACCTTCTCTTTATATTGAAAAAAACCCAGACAACCACAAATCAAGAAAAAACTATAAGGAAAAATATTTTCCTGTATTTGGGGAAGCAAAACTTTTCTTTGTACTCTTTGTTAGCTTTGACTACTTTGTTCTTAACACAAAAATATCTTTCAGTAGCAGACAACAACATTATATTGAGAGTTACTATGAATTCTGCAGTTGGAATGTTTTTTTCATTCAATTTCATTATTTGGAGGATTAACATTTTGAAAGGTCAGCATCCAGGGAAGCTCCATGAACTGTTACTGTGTGGCTCTGTGGGTCCCACTCAAGTCCCAATTTTTTAAGCATAAAACATACTTATTTTTCAGTATTTCTCTATCTACTGTGGAGAATTTCTCTAACATTGTTTTGTTTCTTTTTATCTGCATAGTATTCATGCCTGAAACTATTATGAAAATTTACTGTGAAGATTTGTTGGGTTTTTTTTGTCAGAAGGGAGAATAAGTGGTCATAATTCATACAAAGTACTACTTAAACTTTCTGTCAGCTGAGCTTTTAGATCAGTAACACTTGTTTGAATTTGAATCTTCACAGACCAAGTTCCATAAAAAAACAATTTGACAGGTTATGATGTGTTCCATAGTCTCAAAATTCTCAAGCATTGTTTTCTTAATATGAAGAGCAGTAGTGGATGTAACAAATGGGGCTTGCTATGGCTTGTCTCAGTTACTCCTTCCTTCAATAAACTTAGCAAGAAAGGGAATATGTCTTAAAGTACTTGTTTTTAGCAAGTTCTGTAATACTAAGATGCCTTGGAATTTGAGCACAACTAGTTCCAAAACTACAAAATGTACTTAGTAAATATATTTGGTCATGCCAAGATCACATCTCAGGATTTATTAAGTTCAGCTTTTGTGACAAGTCTTTAAACTAGATTGATATGTGTAACATATTTGCCAGTTCACAAATATTTCTCCTCCCTGCACGATTGTTTTTTTTGGAGGGGTTGGTTTGTGTTTGTTTGTTTTGTTTTGTTTTTTATGTTTTTTTCTGTTTAGATATTCATTTCATGTGCAGTCTAACTTGATGAGAAAGTTAGACATTTCTGTGTATCAGCAGATGTTCCTTGTGGAAGCTCCAGGGGGTACAGGTAGTGAATATACTGGATCACCTTCTATTTCAAGCCAGAGCAGACTCTGGAGGAGCACAGATGGTATCTGGAACCTCCTTTGGCAACTGCTGTTGCTCAAGCTCTGACATGAACTATGCCTCTAAGAAAAGTTTTGGACTTTATTCTTTATGTAATACAATGTCAGTTGCTGCTGCAATTGGGATGACTTTGAAAGATGATTCCTTGGTCAAACCTATCAACAAGTCCATGTTCTGTGATGTTTGTGAGGAATGCACCTTGAGAAACAACCCTTTCAAAGTGGAAATGGGCATCTGAAATCAGCAGCTTCCAAAAGCATGAGAAAGGTATAATCCTTTCTGCATTCTTAATATTAAGGACATTCTT
>WAAE01033647.1:0-15832 GCA_013400495.1 Nicator chloris | reverse complement strand
TGAATGTTTCCTCTGATTCTATTATATAGCCAAATTTTAAAAAAAAAAAATATTTCTTTTAAAAACTTAACATCCCCACATCTCTATGTGATTGAAGTACATTTCAAGATTTCTGCTGCATGTAGAATTTAGGGAATGTGAATATATTGCTGCCTTAAGAATTGAAAAAATCCTCCAAACTGGAGAACTGTAACATTTAACAGCTTAATCTTTACTCCAGCTCTGTAGAGATGGAATGACCATTGATAAATATGTTCATTTCAGAAACAGATTTCACACTGGTTTGAGAATAAGATGTCAGCTGGTGCCCTCATGTGGATAAGTGTGCCATTATATATAATAGAAAATGAAACTTTTAGATAAAACACAGGCATAGGAACTTTAACATCTCCAATTTGCACAAACAATTTGGACAGATGGTTTAAGGGTCTTTCATTATCCACTTGCAGTGCAGGCAATATAATTTGCTTACTTGTAAGCATAATTTTCTACCTGGATGCCAGTGCAGAGCATAGCTCTTAATGTAAATTTTAAGTACGAAACTGAACTTATTCTTATCTGCAGAACCACAATCTCTCTCCCTCAAAAAACCCCTATGGATTCATACTAAAATGTAAAAGTATCAAGTGACTGGAATTCAGAACCAATTACACAACGGTTTTCCAGGATTTGAAAAAATTTCAACAGAATACAATCTTTTTGAAGACATGCCTTTCCTATTTAAAAAAGGAAGCATTCCAGTTGTCAGCCATCACAGAGTAGTTGAATATGACCAGGGCATATGGGCTGGTGGAAATAATTCCTTTCTGATTGGCCTCATTGGAAGACATTATCAGTCAAGGTGTGGCTTCCTGGAAGTTTGCAAAACAAGTGAGTGAAAAGCATAGAATCCTCCCAATAAGAATACTGATTCAGTTTTATACACAGACTGTGTGATGATGAACATCTGCAGTCTGTCAGCAGGGATCCTGTGGATGGCAAGTAGGCAGGTATGAGAGCAGACAGGATGCAAGCTGCAGCCCACCCCCTGCTAGGGCCAGAGCAGGTATACTTGTTGACTGTACAACTGCTCCTTTGGAGTGCTTATAAAAGTGTATGCATTTTTAACTCTGTTACTTGAAAATATTAAACTCTAAGTATAGAATTAATCAAGCTGTGCAGCATTCTATAGAACCAGCCATATAATATTTACATCTTCAGTGTAAGGAAAAGACTGAAGGCAAACCTTCTACAATACTTCACAGGTATCAAAAGAGCCACCATGTCATATAGCTAGAATCTAAACATAAGATAGACTGCCATTTGCAGAATATTCTGTCATAATTGTGCTGTGTGTGCCCCCAGTGGCAGCTAAAGACACTGACTTGCAATAAAGATAGTAACTGAAATACTAATCTGAAATAATAGTAAGTAAAAACTTCAGCAAAACTTCCCCTTTCAAACTGAATAAAGCAGCTATAATGATCATAAAGAATGGAAAGGCAAGGTAACTGCAATCTATAATTTGACATTACAAGTTAGGAACTGGTAGGAGTTGTCTTCATTTTCATCTGTCACCCACAGATCTGAGTAGTTCCTGGGGAATTCCACTGGCTTCAGAAAAACTGATATTGTGAAATGCTTCTTACTTCATACAGTGTTTCCAATTCTTACACATTATGATAATTAGAGTGCAAACAATGTAATCTGGGAATGTAAATCAACAATGTATTATTTATCTGCCAGTCTTTCACATCTCCCTGTTCTAAGTGCTTTTCAAAAGGACAGGAAAGTATACAAACTCTCTAAATACTACAAACAAGAGCTGTTTTCTCTTTCTAAACATTACTTCAAATATTTAATTTGCTAGTATTCCGAATTCCTTGTCCTATAACCACTTTGTTACAGAAATTCAGGAATTAGTGCATTACTTTGCAGGAACTAGTGCATTTTTGACAATCAATTTTTTTTCCAAGACAAATAACACATTTAATATATTAAATATTTAGATAATCCAGATCAAGTATTAGCCAGGCAGTTCAGTACTTTCAAATACGTCGTTCTATGGGTTAAAACTTGCACTTTCCTTTGGCATTGAAGTTTGCTGAAACAGTTTTTAGCCTAGCGTCAACTGTGAATGCCCTAATGCCCTTTCCCATCATTCTTTAGAGCATGTGTTGTACAACTTAATAACCATCCAAAACTCCATAACTGGCTTTATTTGAATGATGATGGTGTGCATTCTAGTTTAATACAACCTTGAGCTACCTTTTTGGGCAAAGGATAGTATTAAAATGAAAGAAGTCATCTCTCAAAGAATACTATAACTGCCAACAGAAAAATACTCTATACAAACCCTGAAAATTTGTGGATTCTTAAAATTTCACTGAAGAAGTTACACATTACTTACTGCTGTTGCTCAATAAAAATAAATTCTTGTAGAAAAGACTTGCCCATAAATGAGACAGTTGAACAGAAAACTTGTGTGCCTATGAATTATAGTTCCGGACTGCTTATACTCTGCCTTAAAGCTGTGTATTCTTTCTCTGTACTTGTGCAATGCAATTATATTAGAAGGCCCTCTTAAAACTGGGTGATCTATTGGTTTAAGGAGCTAAAGATTAATTCCAGATGTAGTCATGCTTTTCTAGCCCTTCAAAAAGTAACTACTGCACCATCTGTTTTGTAATAGACAATTTCAAAGAGTGCCAAGGGGAATGTTAAATACATTGGTCAAACGGCCACATATACCTCACACACAGGAATCCTAGAGGTCACAGTGCCTCAGACAGCTTCATATTTTCAAGTTTTTCTCTCCATTGTTCCACTACGGAAACTCAAAGAACAATTCTCCTTCCTTCCAAAATAGGAAGATGTTTTCCTGATTATTACCAGTGTTGACACATATGAGGCCAAATTCAGACCTGAATTCAGTGAAATTACTGGAATTCACAGTAACATGTCTCCTACACCTACTTGACTTCTGGATTCTTGTAGATTATTCTAAACGGCTTTTGAGGAAGGGTTGAGTTGTTTTTTTGTTTGTTTGTTCTTTTCCTTTGTTGTTTTTTTTTCACATGAACTCTGCAGCAAAAATTTAGTGCTAAAATGACTTCAGATTGGGCTGGTTGCCCAAGGAATATGAGGGGGTGAGAGGTAATGAAGGGTTATTCCATGTCATGAGTGATAATTTTTATTTTTCCTAGCTATTTCAGGAAGCTTGACGTAAAGGAGTTTTCTCTCTTCTTCTAAATAAAGTCTTATGCATCAACATCACAAAAAAAAAAAAAAAAAAAAAAAAAAAAAAAAAAGCAGGCAGGTCTACCATCAACATGGCCTAAATTTTTCACAACAACAAAACTGGAATAAAAAACATTCTCTGAAAATTTCCCAAGTATAATCTGAACTTCAGAGCAGAATCTCATGATTTATACCAAACAGTCCTGAGAAAATGTCTAAAATGAAAACAAAAGGAAACAGAAAATCTGCTAGAAATTAGACCATCACAATCTTGTACAGTCCTAGAGAGACTTTTTTTCTGCAGTGACATTAGGTAAATCATTGGTAAGAAGAATTAAAGATTAACAACACATCTCCAGTTCATTCCTCTTTGGTTTTTCCAGTGCACCCAGTCGTATTTTATACCAATTCTTCTAATAAGTTGTTACAAAGTTAGCTTAGGACTAGCAGACAGACTGGTGTACCCATTTAAGTATTGCTGACTTTGCTGTGGTTCTCGCTATTCAACAGCACATGCAGACCCAGTGCTTTAGACTGTAAGCATAATGTCTGGGCATACTCCAGCTACATCTAAATGTTCAAAGTTTGCTGATGGTACGTAAGACAGAAATTAGTAGGAAAAACATCCCCATCTATGATTCCTTAGAATCGAGCTTCTTAGGGCTGCTGTTTGGGTAATGTAAGGAACTCCCACACATTCAGGAAATTTTGCACTTTTTCAGTACAAAACATTATTAAAACAAAGAAAAGTTGGAAACTGGAATAGGAAATACCTGTTTTGGAGGACTTCACAACACAACTTTTTTGAAATTGAAGATATCTGAAAGGAATACATTCTGAAAATGTACATATGCTATTTTCTGGCTAATGTACATGTTGATGTGGGAGAATACATACACACCTTTCTGCTACAGCAAAACCCTCATTTTTTATGACACGATTTAAGTGAAAAAAATAGACTCAATAAGTAACAGAACTAGATGTTATACATTGCAGATACCCATATTCCAAACCAAAAGCTTCAAGAAGAAAATGGTGCCTGAAAGAAGGATACAGAACAGGAAATATTTTAAGGGAACATCATATAGAGCTGGTCTATATAATTATGGATAATTTTGAATCCTGGTTTCTACAGAGCTAACATATCTCCTTCAGAGCTATAAAATTATTTCTTATTTAATCTTATGTAGGTATCCATACTCTCCCCCAAAAACCACAAACAAGCCAAAGAATCAAACAATCAAACAAAATCAATATGGATAAAACTCATTCTTGCAAACCAAGCGGTGTAGTTGTCCCACCTCTTGCTGAGGCTGATGTTCCTGGAAGATAATACTTCCAGAATAAAGAGGTATTTAGCGAGAATTTAGTTTGAGCCACTAATACTACACCTCATCTTAATTCCTGGTTTTGATTAAGAACTTTTAGCTACTTCTTAGCTGTTCTGGAACACAGTTAATAGATCATAAGAGTCATGAATCATACTCTATTCCTCTGCTTTCTAAGCACATAATCTGCCTTTAACTAAATCATATAATGCAGAGCTGAAGACTGATCCATCCTTTGAAAAATATTCAATAATTGGTTTAGGTGAGTTATTTCTTGGAGCTCAAAGAAAGAAAATCCAGAAATTCACTTCCAGTAACCCCTCTCTCCTTGTTTCATAGTTGTCTTAATCCTAAATGTATAGACAAATCCTTCAAAGCTCACTGTTTTCTTGGCTGAGAGGCTAATTTTCTCCAGCTGAAGCCAGTACTCCCCCACTTCACTCTAAGAACACCTATGGTACATCTTTTGCATGGGAAAAATGTGCCAGCCACTTGCTAGCTGCTGGCTGGGTAGCCATAGCTATTAGCACACCATATCAAAGTGATCTATTCCATTTAAGATGTATAGATCCAACATTACTCAGCTCAGAGAAAAAAAGAAAACAATTATTTTATTCTCTTGACACATGCTGCGTTTAGGAGAGTTCAATTTGTAACACTAGTTAATCATTCACAAAAGAACACAGTTTCAAAAAGTAACTTATTTGTTCCTCACAGCAGAGGATTAAAACACAATGTACTGAATTACTGGTGCAATAAAACTGCTTTGCAGAAATGATTGTATTTCTATCACACACTTTTTGGAAAACGTAATCACTTTAACTTTCATTGTGTTTGTAACTCAGAGGCAAGAATTATTACACAGAAAGATCTGCTTCCTTTGTCAGCCATCTTTTTAGTTCTTTATTTTTTTCCCCCCTTTTTTCTATTTTTTTTTTTTATTGACAGTGTTGCATCCAGCAAGGACTGATGTTCTTGTCCAGAGAAAGGCAACAGAGCTAGTGATTGGTGTGGAGAACAAGTCCTGTAAGGAACAGCTGAGGGAGCTAGAATTGTTTAGCCTAGAGAAAATGAGGCTCAGGGGTGACCTTATCACTCTTCACAACTGCCTGAAAGGAGTTTGTGGTCAGGTGGGGGTCAGCCTCTTCTCCCCAGTAACAAGCAACAGGACAGGAGCAAATGGCCTCAAGTCATACTAGCAGAGGCTTAGCTGGCATATGAGGAACAATTACTTCACTGAAAGGCTGATCAGGCATTGGAACAGGCTGCTTAGGGAAGAGGTGGAATCACAGGCCCTGGAAGGGTTCAAAAAACCTGCGGATGTGGCACCCAGGGATATGATCTAGTGGTGAACACAGTGATGCTGGGATAACAATTGGATTCAATGACCTCAGAGGTCTTTTCCAACCTTAGAAATTCAATGACCACAAGCCCAAATCACAATTAGTGACCATAAACTTTATGACACTGATAATAGGAGAAATGTGTTTGCATGTCTTTACAAACAACTACATAACCTGAAAGAACCAGTCGGGTTCTGGAAGAATGGGTGTGGAGGTATATGTTGGAGGGGAGATATGCAGTATGAGGATCTGAAAGGTTTTATCTTCCTAGTACCTCACCCAATGGCAAAAGTATGAGGGCATTTAGAATAAATGGAGGCTGTGTCTGCTAAGAACTGGAGAGACCCTAGATGAGTATGCCCCAGTGGGATCCCCCTAGTTTTGAGTAAAGTTGATTTTCACAAATTGTCTCCTTTGTGGACACTGGCCTTTGGCAGCACGATTTTCTCCATATTGGTAACGACTGTGGACTTGCCCCTGGTTTGTCTGACTGGAGGAGCCCCTCCATTACTGTTGTGAGGTTAGGAGTGTCACCAGACAAACACTACGGAAACAACCCTATCCACTCACAAGGAAGAGTGTGGGCGCACAATTATGCCATGTGGAACAACTGCTGTGAGTCTCTCTGCACACCCCGTGTCACTGTCCCCTCCCCGGTGAAAGCCAGCGCTCTCCCACCGTGCTGTCCTTCCACGCTCAGTTACTGCAGGCAGAGGTGAAACAGGCCCTAAGCCTGAAATCCTGTGTCATTACTGAAACGGATCCGTGGCTTTTACAAGCCAACTATACCTGCCCGGTGCATTTAGTAGATGTTTAACACGTGCAAGGCTGTGCACGCGTAACGTTTGCGAACCTCTGCAATCCGGATGCGCGCGCGGCTGCGAGTCCCCCTGAGAACCGGGTCCGTCTGCGAGAGCGAGCCCGCGGCCCGGCCAGGCCGCAGGGGGCGGGCCGGCCCCGGCGCCTCTCGCCCAGGCGCAGGCGCCGCCGCTGGTGGTGGCGGAGGGCAGCTCGCCCCGGGACGGCGGCTCCATGCGCTGCCAGGTAGGTGCAACCTGCCGGCGACCCTGGGGGCGGTCCGGCCGAAGGCTCGGCCGGTGGCGGGCAGGCCGGCAGAGCTCCTGCTGCCCCTGGCCCCGGCAGGCAGCGGGAGAGGCCTGCGCGGCGGGCGGGGGCGCGGATCCGCAGTCACTCACCGTCCCCCGCCTTCTCCGCCTTTCCCCCGCTGTCCTGACAGCCGGGGCAGGAGCGACGCGGCAGAGCCGATCGGCATCGAGAAAAGCCTGGGAAAGCTTTTCTTGGCGCTCTGGTTCCGGCTGTGTGCTGGTATTTTGGGAGCGGTTTTCTGGGCAGGCCCCGCTCCCCTGAGTGCTGTTTGTTCCCTGCGCAGGTCTCGGTGCTGTATTTCGCCAGGAGCGCGGAGCTGGCGGGGCTGCGCTGCGAGACCCTCTCAGTGCCACGGGAGATCACCTCTCTGCAGCTCTGGGAGGAGATCGTCAAAGTCCACCCCAGGTATGCAGCAAGCTACCCCTTAGGTGCACAAAGAAATGTGGTTGGATTTTTTTGTTTTGTTTTTTTTTGTTTTAATGCAAATGCTCAATTAGCATTGAGCTGGAACACATAGCAAGGCTTCGACAGCACAAAACCAGTGGCGTTACCTTCTTTTGGTAATCTGCACCAAGTGTTCTGTGTTTTGCGCAGCTGGAAGTGTTGTAGCTTTATGTATACACAAGGAAAGTCCAGGTGCAGGAGATATACCCAAAACTGGGCCTGAGAAGTACACGTGGCCATTGTCCAGGAGGCCTGTGGTGTGGTAACCTGAAAACTACCATGTTATTAGTCTGTGGAGAAGGTGAAATGTCACAAGGAGGGATCAAGCACAGCCAGGACAATAAATAAGAAATAAATGATACTAGGCAGTATCATTTCCAGTGGCTTAGATTAGACATTAGGAAGAAGTTCTTCACTGAAATGATGCATAGACATTGGAATGGGCTGCCCAGGGATGTGGTGGAGTCCCTATCCTTGAAGATTTTTAAGGAAAGACTGGGCTTTGTGCCATGGTGTAGTTTACATGGTTATGTTCTGTCGTAGGTTGAACTTGATGATCTCGGAGTGCTTTTCAAACTTAATTGATTCTGTGATTAACTGTACTGTAAGCCAGTGGTCTGAGGCTATGGTACACTCTGCAAGGCAGGTCAGGAAGGGAACTGAAGCCCCCATAGGCTTCCAGCCACTCAGCCCTGACACAGCAAATATGTTCAGCCACTTCAATGCTCTGAAAAAAACCCACACCACTGCTGGTTCCATTTCATAAGGAGTCTGGTCCTGAGAAAGCACTGTGTGCTGTAGGGGCCTCTGCAGCATTGGAGCTCTTGGGAGTGTCAACAGAAATGTCCCCTCTGTTAAAGGCTGAGGGAAGGTGCTTAGTCCGGTCAAGAATGAGTCTGATGGACAAAGGTGCAACACCGTTTTGGAGGGATAGAAGGGATAAAAAACCCGTAAGGTATAGAAGAGGTTGTGATCCTCATCATTTAGTGCTCAGTGCTCTGCAATTTCCATAACTTTGGACTTAGGTGCCCAAGTCTTCCTTGAGGCACAACTTTCTTTAGTAAAAGGCTCTCAAACACTATGAAAAAAAAAATGAACTATTGGTATCTGTTTCCAAGTGAGAAACTCTTCACAAGATGCTGGACCAAGAACCTTTTCCTCACAGAGAATTGAAATAAAGTGTGTTTGGGTGTGAGAGGCAGTAGGGAATGTGTATATTTTACTTTGCAGCCTTTTTGTCTATGTCAGAAGCAGCAGCACCACCATTGGTTGTTTTGCCATCATTTGTCAACTTTGTCCTTTTATGAATGATGACTTGGGGCAGTACAATTTGCATTTGCAGTTACTTCACAGCGGCCTGCTTAAAAACTGTTTCTGTTCCTAGCTTTTCTGGAAAAACTCAGTAGAGTTGTAGGGCATTGACCACAGACTTCTATTCACATTGCTAATGGATATTCAAATTGCAGCTTGAGCATAGTTGACAGTGCTTTTCTGTTCCACCCATTTTCCCCAACTAATTAGCTTGCAAGGGATTTTAATTAGAGCCCTTCTAATGGGCATTTCAGTTTCATGGTTGTGCACAGTTCTTTAGTGGCTTGCTTTGCTTTTATACAATCCTTCCCTTCAGTCTGTTCTCTGAATCAGTGCTACTGTGTTTTGCTCAGCCTGTGCCTTGACTTTTGTCACTTTTGTCTGTCTGGCTGGTAGGAAACAAGATGATTTTTACTTGTACTCTTTTGGTCTGCTTACTTGTTTCTAGGCAATACAGGTGAGCTAGCTGTGCCAGATTTTGTAGTCTCAAACAAGAACTCTTATCATGCCTTCACCATCTGAAGTAAAATGCAATTCTGTTTTCTACTGTCTGACTGCTATGGCCCTCATGCTTTCCATGTAAGTGTACTTAGTCATGGAAATTATTTCCTGCCTCATGATACCCAGAACTATGGACTCTCACAGCAATATCTCACATAAAAAAATATATAGATCTGCCAGAAGACACATCACATTTGCTGTCTTAGTTCTGTGGCCACTCCTTATCAATAGCAGATTTCAGACCTGTAAGTACAAAAGACCCAAAGCTTCATAAAGCCTGAGCACATGCAAGCTCTACTCTCTGACCACTGAAACTTCATGAGATCTCATGAACAGCATACCACAGTGCTTCTTGGTGTGTAAGAAAATTGGTGAAGTCCAGCCAGACTGCATCACGACAGTATTTCCTTCTAAGCCCAAATTGGATAGTTGCTGCCTCTTGAGTTACCAACTTTTTTATTGTAAGCTTCTGAAGTGGGTCTGGTATGCATTGGTTTGTTCTGACATAGGCCCATGAAAAATCCAGTTCTGGATTTCTGAAAATTACACTGATCTTGTTTCTTCTTAGCCACTACAAGAAAATCCAAGATTAGGAGGTGGGTGTTTGTTGTATTTTTGACAGGGTCTTGGAAGCAAAGTTGTGTAAGTCTCAGTGATTTTTACCTCAGCTGCCCTAGAATGTGCACCAGTTTGTTGTTCAATGAAATCTCATGGTTAAATGCAAACATTGTTTGGAAACCTATTTGTGCTCTTGCCAATCCCGCACAGGCTTGCTGTCATCCGGGATCAAGTGGTATTTGCTGTTCGGCAGGAGTACGTGCTGCTTGGAGATCAGCTCCTGGTCCTGCAGCCTGGAGACGAGGTTGCTATCATCCCACCAATTAGTGGAGGCTGAACCTGCCCAGGTTCTCTTAGGTAGGTGTCACTTATTGCCTAGTTTCCTGTGGAGTGTAATCCTGTACTAAAATACCTCATGAATTCTTTGTGATGTTACAAAAACCTTTTCTTGTTTAGGTCTGAAGATGTGATTGCAATTCTCTCCCTCCACCCCAGTACTCTTTTTGAGAGAACCCAACCTGTGTTTCTGTCTGGAGAGTTCAGTTGTGCTGAGCAGAAGCTATAAGCCAGTGCACCAGTAAATGATTAACACGTATGCAGTAAATGGAAGACATGTGCCAGAGAGGTCAGGCATTACTTTGAGTCTGGGTTTTAGGTCTTGTTACTCTTTCCTGGTTGTTTCTTCCTACCAATGGAAACTTTGCGTGCCTAAATAAGATAATAATGAAAAATTTCCTGCCACTTTTTAACAGAAGATTTTTTTTACACAGTAAAAATAATTGCTGCTTAAAAATTTTGTTAGTTTGTTGCTGTTAAAAAAGGTGTCCTTAGAATAGCTTTGTTTCTTTGTCTGCTGTCAAGTGCCGGTCTATCTATTCACTGCAGCTTGTTCCATTGCTACTGATCAAAATACTTCTCACTCTTAGTTGATCTGATGGCTGGTTTCTACTCAGAAACGTTAGAGGTGTCTCCTGTGTGTCTGGAACAGGCTGATAGCATGAGGTCCAGAATGTCCTGGAGAGCATACTCAACTTTGGGATGTTTATCAAAATCTCTGTTTTAAACTGTTTGATTTGATAAGTAGGAGGGACTGACAATATCACCACAGATTTACCAGCACTACTCAATGGTCTGTGCTGGTTGAATGTCCTGTTAAACGAGGGCCTTGGGCTAATTATAGTTTCATCCCACTGTACCAGACTTTCCTATCAGAAAGAAATACGTATGCAATGAAACCAAGTCATTGCTTGTTATTCACAGTTAATATTCTCTGAGCAAGGCTGCTGAGATGTTAATTTCAGGTTTAGACTAGTCTCTTGGGCAAACAGATAGTGCTTGTGTTGTGCATAAATTGGGGCATCATGACTGGATAAAAGGTAGTTGGCTGATGCTAGTATCTCCAGGAACAACAAGAGAGTCTGTTTGGTTTCAATTTTTCTAGTGCGATATGGAACGAAGCGAAGATGTGCCAAAAGATTTTGTCAAGCTCAAGTGTGAAAAGCTCTCTGTAGATGAAGTGTCAGAGCTGGTTGTTTCACCATGCTGTGGGGCAGTGTCTCTGTTCATTGGTGAGTTTGATATTTGTGAGCTACGTCTCTGGATATGTTAATATCCTAATAAATGAAACCTAGGTTGTCCACATCTGAGGCTTGTAGTACTGAAATAAATCAGTTCCTGATCTGAGCCCAGGATGTTTAGAAAACAGGTTCTGAGTTATTAGAGGAAGACCATGGCAGCTCTTAAATAGCTGCAGTGGGCTAAAGTAGTGTGAAGCCTTCTGGTTGGTATGGCTATGGTAGGACTGAACAGAACAGCTCTGGAATACAGAACTGGGATATATCCCCTGTCCCCTGGGATATAACCTGTTCAGAGTGGGAAATGGAATATTGTAGGTATGCCAACCATATGTCCACACCTGTATGCGAGGTCCTGTAACTCACATCTTAGTTGAAAGTGAAGTACTGTTACGCCAATGGGCTGAAGAGCATGCTGATAGCTCTGTCCTGTGCTTAATGTACATGGCACACATATGAATCTGGTTTGTGCTTAAACCTTAGTGCTACTAGGCTCATAAATACTGGGCATTTAAAAATTAAGTGGGCAAATGCCATTATCGTACCTTAGCAGTTACCACAGAAGATGTCCCAGCCTTAGGCATCATGGGCTGCAGACCTGTGTAATGTGTAAACTAAATTCTTCCTTTTATGGTAAAGATTTATCCTGTTGAAATTATCTCATTATGCAGCCATGATTAGGGGGGGTTGTTTACATTTGCACAGTGGTGACCTTGACCATAGCAAGAGATCCTGGGTTTTTACTCTGTATTAATATTATATATATATTATATAGGGATGTGTATTATAAAGATACAATATGTGTTCATTTACTCAGCGCTTTTAGTTGATACATCATTTTTGTTTAGGTACTACAAGAAATAATTTTGAAGGAAAAAAAGTGATTCACTTAGAATATGAAGCATATACTTCAATGGCAGAGACTGAAATAAAGAAAATCTGCAGAGATGTTAGACAGAAATGGCCTTCAGTCAAACATATTGCAGTGCATCACAGACTTGGGTATGTATTGCCAGACTGAAGTATCAATCCTTGTCTGGTGGATGGCTGTGCTTACGTAGTTGTAGAACCTGCAGGAGTGTTTAGAGACCGTAGTACAGCAAAGCTGGCTGCAGGATCAAGCTCTTGCTTTGGAGCTAAGTTTCAAAAATTTTGTTTTCAAAAATGTGTTTCTTGGTAGGGTTTGCTGGAGTCCACACTTAGCATCAAAGATCCTGCCAGACTGATGTGATGTTTTGAAAGTGAGGAGATACTTCACTCCAGGGAAGGGGAGGCTGTTGGTTTATTTTGTTCGTTATTTTTAAAAGGTGTGAAGTTGGCAGCACTTTCTTTTTTTTCTTCTCTCTCCTGTTGAGGGGCTTCAGAATGTTTTTATTGTCAGATTTAAATCTGTTTATGCTACAAAAATTCTGAAAGCTTAGGCTGTGGGGCACAGTAATTGCCAGCCATGCTTGTGGGAGAACCTTCTGTTGTTCCGAGTCTTGGATAAGCATTTTCCTTTCGATTCAAAATGTGGGATACTAGTGTCTGACATACTCTTGGGCCTTCCCAGTTCAGGGCAGATTTCTTGCTGAAATTAGCAGGATTTGCAAAAATCCTGAAGGAACTTTGGATGTGATTGCAAAGGGTAAGTAAGATAAAGGCCTGAGGGATAGTTTTCCTAGATTTCCTCTACAGTCAACAGAGAGGGTGGCTATCATGAGGGCAGCTCAAAGCATTTAGGCTGAGATTTCTTCCTATGAACTATGCTGAAGGACTTTTATTGTAGAGGGAGAATTGGGAGGCAGATTTTGGGAATGCTATAACTGCAAGGAGAAACACAGAACCTTGTGCTTCTGTTAAGTTTAACACAACACACCAAGTAGGAAACTTCAGAATCTAAAATCAGAATTCATCAAAAATTTGGTTTCATTACAAAATCTGCATAGTGTGAGGCACTTAATTTCTTCTTTCACAAATTCTTGTGCAAACTGAGATGATTTCTTAGGTTTTTAGATAAGAACTGGCTGTTCTAACTTGTTATTGTTCATTATTAAGCCAACTTCCAGTGAGTTTCCTATGCATTGTTACAAGTTAACAATTCCCCCCTCTTAATTCCATAGGCTTAATTTAAAAAAAAAGAAAGAATGGAAGAAAAAGGCCTGTGTCTGGTGGGTTTATTTATTCTAAAGTGTGGAATTCTAACATCTGGTACTGATTTTGATTGTGGTTTTCTTTCTTTTAAAAAGTATATAGTCTTTTGGATGTGGTTTGACACTTGCTCAGTATGAATGAGTCAGGAGAGCATGTGGCCAGAATACTGACGTGACATGGCCACAGCTTTTGGGTGCTCTTGATGTTAAGTGTTAGCTAAAGCTGCTGTTGTTCCTCTTCTCTCCTTAGTGTGGTTCCAATAACTGAAGCAAGTGTGATTATTGCAGTCTCCTCTCCACACAGAGCAGAATCCCTTGAAGCTGTAATGTTCTGCATCAATACCTTAAAAGCATCTGTCCCAATATGGAAAAAGGTATGTTTGGGGACTAAATCAAATTTAGGCCTATGCTAGTCTTATATGTCTGAGCTGCCTTAGCAGCATTACAGGCAGCAGCTGCTCCTGATGGATTGTCAGTGTCTAGCACCAGTGATTTTCCTCTAACGCAGCCAGGCCTAAATGTGGCAGGGAGAGCATCTGGAAGGTTCTCCTGTACCTGTACCATCTAACTCCTCTTTATATTGAAGCCATTCTAGGGTGAAAGCAAAGGAGGCCTGAGCTTTCCTCTTTGGAGTAGCAAAATTCAGTTCTGCACAGGCTTGTGGAAGAATTTGAGTCAGCTTTGCTTTGAACAGCATTGTAGTTTGAATGTAAAAGGAGCAATGCTTGCCTTTCTCTTTTCTCCTCATTGCTGTGGCCATGAGAAAGCACAAAGCACTAAGCAATAGCACATAATGAAGGGATAAGCAGAAGTCCCAAAGCTAGTATAGGTACACAACAGTGGGTGGAGAAATCAGCCCAAGTCTAAAAAGAGCCTTATTGTATAACCTCAGTGTTGCATGCAAGTAATGAGCATTATCCCTGCCTTCTCTCCCTGGCATAACTTGGCATGTGTTTAACAGTGATATTCTCCGCATTACTTCACTTCTTACATACCTCCGTGGGAAGACAGAAGTTCTCGCAGAATGAATAATCAGGCACTCAGAATTTGCTGCTTAGAACTGAACTGCAGCTGGGTAATCCAGTTGGTCCTTAAGATCTATTATTAGTGTATTTAGTGTAGTAATGTAATTCTTATTTTAATATTGACATTTTGTTATGTCTAAATTCTCATCTCAAAATGATGGTACAGTAGGTTAATGTAGCAGCATGAATGCTGAGTACTCTACAGCAATTGCGTAATTTCTTCTGGATCTCTTTGTTGAATTGACTTCAGCATAGGTGGGCCCTTTTAAATTCAGTGCGGATCAGCCTGAGGTTCAGCCAAGTCTGTATGTTCTAAGGGTGCTGCCCTTTCTTCTACTTGCCAGCCAAGTGCTGTGCAGACCTGTTGTGATCAGTAAATAATAATGGGATGGCTATTGAGTTATTTGGCCTGGTTTGTAGCTGTATGTAGCAGACTCAGAACATTTCCCATTCTTTTTTTTTATTACAGGAGATTTATGAGGATGACTATTCTTGGAAAGAAAACAAGGAATGCTTTTGGGCAAATTCAGAAAAATAATTGTACTCTTTTGAAAATAAAGTGTTACTCTTCCTAATGAGCATATTTATCTTTGAGTTTTTACAGAGAATCTCTGTGTTTCTAAACAGTTCTAACAGATGTTTAACCCTCATTCATTTCACTCAGTCCAAACTAAATTATTAAGATTGAATTAGGGGTTTTAGGTGTTCTTGACACTCCTTTGGAATTGTCTTTATATGCATTTTAACATGGAGTCAGTTTTTAAAAGTCTTCCCTAAATTCTTTTTTGCAAGGTGTTTAGACTACTCTGTGATAAATGCTGTTTTAATGCTTTTACCTTTGTAGTCTGTGTTCTCTGTATGTGTGGGAGGTCACCACAGCACAATTGCTTTTTTTAAATCTTAAATTTCAGACAGGTTTAATTTTATATGACTGCAGACTTAGTTTGTAAGCTTTATGCTATTTTGGCATTCTTGTAACATGACAGCTACTGGAAGTAGATGAACTCTTTCAGTACAGAGAGAAGAAAATACAAACTTTACGTAAGAGTTATTAACTTTTCAGTAGTCCTTGTGTTCCCGTGTACAAGAAGGATGTAGTTTTGTTGGAATGAGTCTGGAGGAGGGCCACTAAGTTCATTAGAGGACTAGAACACCTCTCCTATGAAGACAGGCTGAAAGGTGGGGTTGTTCAGCTTGCAGAAGGCTCTAGGGAAGCCTTTCAGTATTTAAAGAGGGCTTACAAGAAGTTTGGAGGGCAAATTTTCACAACGTGTAGTGATAGGACAAGGG
>WAAE01033631.1:0-14796 GCA_013400495.1 Nicator chloris | reverse complement strand
ATACAGATTTTGCCTTTGCATTTATATTTGTATATCATAGGGCAGGTACTTATATAGACAGCTTCATATTTGCTTAAAGTAACTGTTAAAAGAAGTTTTAAGATATGAGGTAATTTGTCTTACCTGAAGCACTATTACCTTCCTGGAGAAGCATCAATTCTTTTTATTAAAATAACAATGTTTAATTTCATTTAGGAGAAGAAAGTATAGCAATTTTTTGAGGAGCTTTTGCTATAAACTGGTTTCAGCAGGACCTCAGTTTTCTAGTGGAAAGAATCCTACGAAGGGAGGTCTTTTCAGTCCTCAGTTACTTTTCATTGCATTAGGAGTCATTAAGATGCTGTGCTTATAAGTGGTCTCCTTGAGCTGGTTTGCCTTTTGTGTTGTGTAATTCCTTGAATGCTATGTTTATGTAATAGGTATTGTTATATAACAGGTAAGTTAGCAGTAATGGTTGACTAATATGAACAAAATCTGACGCTGACTTGAGTCAGAACAAGCAGGTTTCTTGTGCACAAGAAAGAATAACTGTGTGCACTTACTGGATTTACTGCTACTTTTCAATTAGTATGCATTAAATGTGCAAGATTACCTCTGCAATAAATACCTACCTTTTTAGTGCAAGATTCCCCAAATGAGAATTTCCATACTTTGTGAGATCAGTGATTCATTTGTCTGAATATCCCTGCTTGACCCTCCTGAACCATATAAATGCTAGTATCAAAGGCAACAGTGGAAAATGACTCAAATTTCCTAAGAATGTGTATAGTACTCTGTTTCTTCTAGGCACTGAGTAGTTATTTTGTGCTCTGAGGTTTCCTAATTTCCCTGTAAAATGCTATGCTTAGCTCTGACAATTTATTAAAACACTGACATTCATAGCTTGGTTGGTTTTGGTTTCAAAAATAAAACCACAACCATGTTTATTTGCCTAGGTTAGCAATATTTGTACTTTTCATTTAAAGCAGGTAATTTTTTTTTAAATTTATTTTGCTGGAGTCTGGAGTGCTATATACATGTGCCACTTTCATCTGTTCATCCACAGGAAAGAAACAAAAGCCAACAAATCAGAAACAGATAAGGAAAAAGGGAGAAATCTTGTGGAGACGGAGTAGTAAATGATTACATAATGAGGACTACTGTCACAGAGTCTGGGCTGTGGTGTGTTAGGCAAGCAGAATTACAGGTGCACTGTCCTACACAAGTGTGACCAGCAGCCTAGGTCTTCTTTTGTAATCATTTTGGTTTGGTTTTTAAGTGTAACACTTTTGTTATTAGCAAAGCAGATGTAAGATGAAAATGCAAGTCCTTATATTTTTATAAAGCATTCAGGCCATCTATTCTTAGCCTGGTTGTTATTTCCAGTGAACCTTCTCTGGACCCAAGTGCCTTGTATTTCAGTAAAGCTCATTAGTTGGAATGATCCTGAGAAAGGGAATCCATAGCTTCTGGAGTAATTTAGGAGTAGTCATTGCAACCTGTTGGAACTGTGTTTTGCTTCTATTCTTTTTTCTCTGGTTATCTTTTTGGGTAGTTTGATTCTTTTTCAAAATCACATCCTTCTTTCCTAGATTCAAGACCTCTATCATCTAGTAGTTTCTTCTTGTGAAAGTGATTAAATGCCATAATCAAATCAGTTCCTGGAAATTTTCTTCAATTTTCTTAGGAAATGAAGCCTGGCTACCTATCCATTAGTGCTCTTGAATTCAGTAACTTCTGCAATTTCTGGAAAATATGAACAAAATTAGAAACAGGGTTAGATAGTTCTTCCAGATATGATGGATATTGGATAGGAGAAAGGAACTGAACTTCATATATTCTGTAAGAGGAAAGGAAGGCAGAGTTTTCTCTCTTACATTACCATCAACTGCTCTTGTCCTACTGCTTTCTTTCACTGAGAAAAGGTGTTGCAAGGACATGGGAAGGAAGTTGCCAGGTTTCAGGTGCAAGGGAAGGATTTATAATTTTGTGACACGTTTCAGTTCTGAGGTTTAAATGACTTTTTCATAAAAGTTAAACAACAGACCTGTACATTGTATGCTATTACCAGTCTCACCTTTTATGACAAGGAAAATTATTTCCCTCTGTCCTGCTGTATACCCAGTAGAAAAGGTTATCCAGAAGAAAAGGTATCCAGACGTATTTGACATGGAAAAATGTCAAGTATTTTCTTAGCCTCAGTTGGTTCAAAAATGATTTACATTTTTTCTGAAAGGTTTTTATTTTTAAATAATCCTCAAACAAATGCACTGCATGAAAAATAGATATTAAGATAAAAACTTGCCAAGAGGATGTGCAAATTAAAATTATGTGTAAGGAAACCTTCATAAAGCTCATTGCTTCTAACTATTATTTGAGCTATATTTCACAGGGTTTTTCATATTATTCAATATGATTTTTTTTCTAATGGGAGAATCTGAGTATTCCAAACACCACTACACTCTGTATTTATATAAAAAGGAACTAGTTTGAACTTTCATTCTGTTCTAATGCTTTTATTACTTCAAAGAGATAAAAGAGAGTTTTGAGCACAGTGACTAGGTACAGGAAATTAAATAAGTTTGGCATTTAAAGGACATTTTCCTGTAAGTGGACAAGCACAAAACCATCTATCATCTATGTTGGCTGGAACAAAAAATAAATACTTGTTATTCCCTGAGTTGCACTTACTTTGCCTGTGTTTTTTGAAATATATCCAACAGTCTCATTATATAAATAATGTACTATTTTTCCACCTTGTTATGTCTTTTATAGTCCTTCATGATAATTGTAATAAATGAGACCACTGAAATTTGAAGATGCCGGATTATATTTTACGTGCCATACCTGATGAGTAGACTATGTGCATATGTGTGTATTTATATACATCACATATAAATACAGGTGTGTGACTTGCTTTCACATGCCAGTGTGGTGTACACCTGTGTGAGGATGTGTACACACCTTGTATCCCAAACAGAGAGTTGTTCTTAACTGCACCATCCCATTGGAGTGATTGAGAACTCTATTAATAAATTGTCTTTTATGGCAGCTTTAAGTAGTTTCTGTCAGCAGTGGTAAAACATTCTCTTCACTCTGGTCTACCAGAAGACTAGTGAGTGCCAAACCATTCCAATTCTACTGTTGGACCATACATCCACAGGAAAATCTGCTATCATTGGGAGGGTGCAGAGTGAGAGACACCTACTTTGGTGAGAGCTTCTGGAGCTGCCTTTTGTTGATCTGTGCTTTGTTCTGCCAACACAAGGTGTATGCCTGGGCTCTTTTTGTTCAGGTATACGTAGGAATATGAGACTCCTGTAGGGTTTTTTGTTTGGTGGCTTTTGTTTTTTCCAATTTTCTCAGCGAAGTGTTCGGAATGTTGAGTTGCTTTGTTAATGGCTAGGCTTCATGCTACATGAACTGCTCGCTAGTGAAATCATCTGCACTTGGAGTGTGATGTGTTTCCTTTGGAATGGTGTTCTGATGGCTCCGACAGGACAGATACACCAAACTCACTTATCCTAATGGAACCCAATGGATTTCTCCCAGCTGTTCTGTGTCCTTTCACTTCAAGTGTCAGCTTTTTGATTGCTTACTAGAAAAAATGTAGTAGTGAAATAAGTAAGGATTTCTTTGCGTGTCACCTGGAGCAAGAAGGTGAATGTTTAAGTAGTTACAATTTCTGTTTTGAATGACATAATAAACTAGGAGCTAGAATAAATCAGGAGAGTGTAGGACTCTTAAGAATTTATATTGAAATGTTTTTAAATGCTTGTTCAGAAAATCACACTGTATTTGTTTTTTTGCTTTCTAAGGAAACTTGAAGTGGTTTATTTGCTATTTGTCTTTCTACACTTCATTATAGAGGGGAAAACATTGGCTCTCCATTGCCTTAGTATGCTTAAAATTTGTTTACTTTAAGGTAAAATGAAATGTAAAGGGTTAAAGGGGTTAAAGCTCTTTTTAGTTTCCTGCAAATTGATCTTAGTTGCTATATTATCTACTGAATACTTCAGTGTGCAGTTTGCTGCATTTCCCCCAATATTTATTTGCCCAGCAGCTGGGCTATTCTAATGCTGTATGCCATGAAGATTTGCTGTGCTTGGAAGCTCTAACATGTCCTCCTGTCTTGTAATGAAGATGTGAAACTGTGTCCATGCCACTATCAACTCCTGAGGGCTGGTCTTTTAGAGAGCTGGAGGTTCAGAGCTGGAAGCAGACTTCTTTCTGTTTGATACTTTTGGGTGTTCTCCTAACCCATCTGAAGAACAACATTGGTCATGGAAGGAAAAATCTGATTGTGAAATAATGATCTTGGAGTACTCAGGCACTGTTGCAGTTGCACTTAGGGAGAACTGTCGCCAATTCAATTCTGCCATTGAAGCGGAATGGGAAAGTGGGGATTAAAACAAGTATTGGTTCAGATTCCATGTGGTTCTAGGAAATAAACTGAGGATAGTTAGACAAAAAGTTGCTGATGGAATATAAGCAATGTAAAAGTCACTGAAACTGGCACTTCTATGTATTGAGCTGCCGTGAGGACAGCTGAGAAATAATGGCAGAGAGGTTAGAATGAGGAACTCAAGGTGTACTGTGTGGCTTTTTACCTTGGATAAAAAAAGAAGGGGATTGGTTGTTTTTATGCCTTTTACCTGTAAATTCTCCAGGTATTATCCCTGTGCCATCTATAAGGTGTAGCTTGTTAAAATAAAGTATGGCAACATACTGATGCTCTTCAGTAAAGATTCCCTGTTAGGTCCTGGAAGAGCTTGGGTTTTTTTAATGAAATTTAAGCACAGTAAAATTGAATACAATACAGTTAAATTTGTCTTCAGAACCAACCCCCCCCTTTTTTTTTCTTTAAATCAGTGGTTGGAATTGATGTATTAAAAGCTATTTATGCAAAATGATGAAAAGATAAACCCCACCAAATCCTCATGTTCAGATGCTGTTCTAGAATGTTGAAGAGTCTCCGTTTTGCTGCTCAATCCTATGTAAAGCTGAGATAGTCTCCTAAACAACTCATTTTCTTAGTGCTGCCAGATGTCTTGACAAAGCTAGTAACACACTGAGTTTTTAAACCAGGCCAGTGTAGATAAGCAGTTGGAATCAAAAAGCTAAGCAGTGATTGCTACTTGCATTTTTTTCTGATTTTGTCTTCATACCTCAGGACTGATTTATGCACATCTTGAGGACTGTAGCTGATGCAAGCTACACAGAAAAAAATGTTAGAAATTTGGTCCTAGGCATCTCAGACCAAGCTCCCTGCTTGGTGTAGTACATTCATTTTAGTGGATTCTTTAAAGCTACTGATATGTCGTCTCTAGGGTATTGTGAAAATTAAACTAATATTTGTTAGGTTAGCTTTATGGTACTGAATATCATAAAATGGATAGCATTTAATTGTTTTGTCTTCAGAAGAGTTTTTTATCAATTTTTAGTACAATGGTTGCACAACAAGCTGGAATGAAGCAAAATAACAATTGATCACCCTCTCATCTCCGTGTTGTATGAGGCAGATTTGATGTTGAAAGAGTTACGGTCATGTGAAAGGCTGCATCATAAAACATTTTTCTGTTTGCCTTAAATTTGTTAACTTTTACAAAAAAAGTTAGCATAGTTTTTTGAAAACAGAAAGACCTTATACTTTAGCTTAGTCAAAAGTGTTTTGAGATATTAAATTGTTCACAATTATATATGATTCTTGTCTGCTACAATTCTGCTACTACTGATTGTGCCAAGTGCAGTTTTACATTAATCTCTCAGCTGAGGCAAGGCCTGGATAAAGTGATACTCAAACATAGTATTCTCATCTTTTGCAATGCACACAGTGGTAAGATGAATTATTTGTAAAGCCAAAGACCTTAAATTAAGTAAAACATAACTTTTACTTTTGTCCAGTATATTGGGGTTGGACGTAATAGTTATTCAATGTTTTTAAACAGACTTCTTATACTCAGTAAACATCTCATAATATATATGAAAATTCTCCATATCTCCATTTGTCTTGTAATGGCTTCTTATAGAGATAGGTTCCTGAAATATTTGGCTAGGTTGGTTCAAATTTTAAAAAAGGAAAGGTCCTTTTTTTCCAACTTGGGGACTTATAATAGCAAATTTAAAGGATATTTTGGTGAGCGGTGTAAAATGTTATCAGCGAAGGAAATGCATAGCAGTGCTACAGAGCCTGGCAGTGTGGAAAATGTTAATTGTGTCTGCAGTACTGTGTAGCAAGAGACTAGTCTGCTATCAGGCAGCTCCACAGGATCTCAGCAGCTGGAGCTGGAAGATTACACATGGGATTCTCCCTCTTGAAATGTGCTCAGTGTCCTCAACCTCCAGGAGTTACCAATACCTTCTGTGGTGATTAAAGAAAACAGCAAACCGCCCTAATCCTCTGAGGAAGTTCAGTCAAGGTTTTTGTAATACAAGTTTGTTCCTAACTCTCCTTATCCTGCAGGGTTCAGCACCTTGGGGTGCTTTTGATTCTGATGGTGCTCTCTATGCATCATAGACTTCCATGTTGTTTAAGTTTGGATGGGATTGGTCCTCCCCAAAGGGGTAGCACTTGAACAACACCAGCAAGGGTAGCATTGAAAGAAGAGATAGAACTGGTGTAGTGAGACTGAGCAGGACTGAACCGACTGGATTTCTGTCTTGAACAGGAAATGGGAAGGAATTGGCTTGGGGGAGGTGGTTCATCTCTGCATTGCTTCAGTGGTGTGTCTGTCAGAGTGGCTGATAAACATGCACAATTTCTTGGTGGCTGTCAATGAACTCTGTTGCTGAGCAGGTCTGGATAGGGACGTTACGCATGAGGATTCATCCGCATGTATGCAATTGCGGCTCCCCAGGGCAGCAGGGATTTTGAATCCATGATAGCTACATCACGGAGCAAATCTGCAAATCTATGATATCTTGGCAAAAATAATAGGTTTAGTGAGAACAGGTGTTACTTCAGCCCTCCCTGGAGCAACCATTTGTGTGAGCAACCATTTCTTTTGATGCCCAGCTATTCCTTAGTGACTGTGGTAGTGCTGATTCACCAAGAAGGTTTCTGGTTTTGTAATGTTTTGCTGGAGAGTCATCAAATGGTTTGTTTAAATTATTATAATGAAACAAGAGCCTTCCAAGCAGGTGAGTGTATCAGTCTTGTATTTAAGCACTGCTGTAGTTTGAGAGCTACACTATTTCAGGTCTAAAGTTAACATATCTAGATTTTGATTCTCTCTTACCATAGAGAATTACTGTTTTTAAATTACTTCCAATTACAATTACAGGATGCTAATAACTCTTGAGTGGGGGTGGAGGGAAGGAAAGTGACAGAAATGGAGAGGTTTAAGACCAGGGGTGTTAGGTAAACAGAGAGAAGATGAGAACAAGGAGCAGCTCTGTAGGCAGAGGTGAGATTCTGTCCCTGGCACCTCCAGGTGCCTTTTTCATAGCTGAGTCTGCAACTTGAGCACAGCAGAGAAACCCCTGAGTGAGCAGGGAACCCCTGCTCTTCAGAGTGGCACTGACTTACCTTTTCGAGTGGTAGGATCATCCACCTCTATACCATGAGCTTGCTTCAGTGTGTGTCAGGATCACTCAGCTTTTCTTAAACGTGAATTTTAGTTTTTTAGTCTTTGAGTGGTCACTCTTGTGAGCAGAGCCTTGTTCCATCAAGGTTCAGTCAGGATGCAGGCTCTGGGGAAGGAGCCGCCCCTGCCTGCAGCACCCTGTGCAGCCAACCTGCTGAGCTGCCTCTGTGGTGGGGAGTGGGTCCCATGCCAGCAGGATCCATTTTGGAGTGTTTACAGGATCTCAGCAGCAGTTAAGACTCCTGCTGTGTTCCTGCAGGCAGTCTGCATTGACTTCCTCCTCTTCAAAAGCATGCCTGATAAATATACATGCATGCACGCACACACACACACACATGCACACATTGAGGTTTAAAGAGAGGGAATAAGGTCTCTATGGCTCTTTCTGACCTCTTTGTATGCACCTGTCCTTCATTTTCCAAGTGAAATTTGAAACCTGTGTTTTAGAGTACTGTCAACATGGTAAGTCGGAAGGGGACCTATTATCCTCACATTGTTAGCTTTTTGATCTTGATCCATAAATATTTTTTTGACAAACATGACAGTTGCTGAGTTCTGAAGATTTTCCTCCCTTTCCCCTGCAGTCTCTCCTTTCTGCCTAGGCTACAGTCTTTTTAGCATTTGCTAGTTCAGCAGTTAGTTGCTCTTTAGTCTTTCAAATAATAGTCACTCCCTCTGTGTATAAGTAGATAAGGCATTGATTTCCTTTTTTATGTGATAGGGCTGAAAGCTCAAGCCTTATTTTTCTTTATGGAAATAACATACTTCTAAGTAAGCAGAGCAAAGAAAAGAAACTTGACAAGAGCAAAAGGTATTCAGCCTTCTGCTACGAAACCTGTGTTCTAATTATGTCGGCTGTTGTCATCTGCTTCGGTCTGGGGAGTCTTGTATTGTATATGATTTTTGTACTTAATGCTTGTTTCTGCAAATACTGCTGATGTAGTGGAATGTGCTTGTAGTTATGGTGGTAACCACCTCTGAAGCAACTTTTGATAGTTGACAGTCTGTTGAAAAATACACAGAACACTCACTCTTTTGTAAAGATGTTTCTACTGAAAAAAATATTGAGATGAGTCAGAAGATAACGGTACACAAATGGCAGAAGGAAAGCGACAAATTTGGAAATCTGCTTTTTTCTTAGTGGTGATTATTTAATGTGCTAAATTGACATAGTCTAGTGTATATGTAGGTCATCTGGCAACAAACTATTTTAGTTATCTGGGTATTCATGCATGTTGTTCTTCCTGTAAAATTCCATTTCCAGGTGGTGTTTGTTTGTTAGAATGTAAGTGACTTACTGGGTATAGCTTGGCTTCTGCAAAAGAACGTGTGCATTTGCCCAAATTTTAATAATGTCAGTAACTGAATTAAATCCTTTGGCTGTTCCAAGAAATTTCAGGTGGGGTTTCTTATTCTCTCTCCTGAGCCATATGTCACTATTTTTTAGGTGCATTGCTTAGGGAAATACAAAACCTTTGTCCTAAAGAAATGACTTGGTGGGTTTGGAGATCTTCAGAGGAACATATTAGGCAGCCAGCCTTTGCCTCTGCTGAGAAGACCACAGTTCTCTTTCTGTATGCTTTCTTGGTATTACTGTAAGCAATATGAGACTCCAGTGCTGCTTGTGACTCTGAGTATTCCAAGATGCTGCAAAGTATAAAATAAAACATTTTTAGGGAACTGAGACCTTTGTGTGGCAAAACACAGACTTGCTGAGTTTTGAGACTGCACAGCCTTTTTATAGCTCAGATGTCTGACCTTACCCAGTTTGCTGAGTCCTTTCTCAACTCGTGTGCCATGGCATTGGCTGAGAGAAGAAATAGCACATGCAATGAGCTTTCTACTGAGATTTCTTCTGAAATTCCAGTAACTTTTCCAAATTTTCCCAGTGGAATTCTAATAATTTTCCTAGATGACTTCAAGATTTTCTTGATTTGATGTAAAAAAGTAAAAAAAATAATGCCTTAACACAAGGATCTAAAAGCTTAAGCAAGAGCAAAATGAAATAAACTGACTTTTGCATCTTTGTGGTTAAAATTGATCATTTCTGCTTGATATAGTTTATCAGTGAAGTACAAAAATTATTTTGTTACATGCTAAAACATTTTTCTCTCATCTTATTTGTCCTCTTTCTTTTTCACCCTAGCATCTTATACACAATGTCTTTTGCACAGGCCACTCTTTGAAACCTTTTCTGGCTAGGATAGTGTTTAGGGGATTTCCAGGTAACTTGACATGGAAATATCTTGAGAATTCGAAGGCTACAAATACAGCTGTTGGTTTAAATATAGTAGAGCAGGAAGCATTTTATAAATTGTTTCTTACATGCTTATTCTGCTTGTATTTAAAGCAGATAGGAAATTCTGGTTCATAACTGCTTCCTTTTTTTAGTCTAACTGCATTTCATAGAGGGAAATTTCCTTTCTTTTGCTGCCTAATTCTGGGTAGATTTTTAATTTGCATCAGTTTTTGTTTTTCTCTTGGCTTATTGGATCATTTCAAACTGAGAGCAAGACCGTACTAATCAAGAAGTCAGATTCAGAGAGCCAAATATGAGGGAAATGTACTGTAGTTGGAATTTGGAAAGAGCTTCTTGAAAATGGGATTGTGAAAGTGATTATTAAAGGGAGAGATGCAAACATATAACATTGACTCATGTCTGAGTGAAGACTTCAATCTGTGAACAAGTGCTTGGCTAAAAGTTTCGTGCTTGGCTAAAAGTTTTGTTTCTGCAGCTTGGCATTATCAAATAAATAGGCTCTGACTGACTTAATTATCTTTCTAATATAAACCTGACACTGATTTTTGCACTGATTTAAGAGTACAAAAATTGAAAACGGGTACCTGTTTCTTTAGCATCGATATAAATTTTTCTTTTTTTTCCTAACTTCTTTTGATTGCTTTTATTTCCTTTATTCATGCTGCTATATTTGGCTCTGCTGCACATTTTTGCACATCTTGTGAGACTGATTGTTTTTATATATTTGGGTCTTAATCTTGTTACTAACAGGAGATCTTAGCTTCGCAGCAGAACTGATTGACTAGTATGCTGCCTGCTTACTGACAATAATATCAGTCTTTTCTTTCCTTCCCTAGTAACATTCTAGAATGTCTGTATTTTCTTCCAAACAACACACTCTTTGCCTTGCCCTCCCCTTCTCTCCCCTTCCCTCCTCCCACTCTCCCAATCCAGTTACATTAGAGAAGCACTGAAATGGATACAGAAATAACTCATGGACAACATGAGAAAATAGCCATCAAAAAAAAAAATCTTGTATTTAAAGTCTCAGTAATATTGTGGTAAAGCGTTGTAATTAAGGCTAGGAGTTTTTCAGACTTGTGCACTCATAAATCTATGTCAGACCTTATTAGGAGAATGAAAGCATTTGGTTGCACACGTGTGTGAATTCAAAGCTGAAGTGTTTCTGTAATATGAAAAGATTTAATTTCATAACCTCTACTCCAATAGTTGACAACTTCATTTTTCAGGAAAATGCTGTCTGCAAGATACCCATCAGTTAGGCAACGTTCTAGCTAAATTGCATCATGAGCTTATTAACTCCCATCTAATCATCCAGTCATAGCTGATTAATCACTCCTCCTGGTGCCTTGTTTTATTAAAATCTGTTTTCTGTGCCACTGACCAGCAAACTGCTGTCTAATTTCATGTGTGGGATAGTCTTTGCCCTTACCCTCTGATCTCAAGGGCTGTGTGAAGGAATCATCACATGCAAGTGTCTTGTATGTATAACCATCCTTCTGTGTGTAAGGGATAGGGAAAGTGTGGGGTTTCTCACAGAGCTGAAAAGCTTTCCTGTGCTTCTAAGAGAAAATGGAGCCATTTTGGGATAGAAATGCAACTGTAGGTGGTGGATTTTTGAATATTCAAATCACCTATCTCCAACTGTGGAACTCTGAATTCATTAATTACTTTGTATTAGTAAGCAGCAAGATAACACAGAGAGCTGGCAGCTTTGTCATTTTCTCAGCATGGGAGGAGGGCAAAAGTAATTTCATCTCTCATTCCAGCGGAAAGAGGTAACACCTCCCATTTCTTTTAATAAGTGTTCTGTATTTTAATGAATAAGTTACCACGGTACTTCCTTAAAAAAAGTATGAAGATTGGCAGTTAAATGCACTCTTGACAATTTAAGCTTTCTGATTCACACTACAGTAGCCTAGTTAATAACCTATTTGAAAGCTAGCAGCAGCTGTGAATATGACAGGCTGCAAATGTTTTCAGGTTTGCCAGAAAAACTCCACGTGTAGGAAGGAAGACTCAGAAATTAACCAGAGGTTTCTTGATATAACAAACCAGACCTATTTTAGTTTCCTAGTACTGACCAGAAAGTTTTCTTAATCAAACTTTCAAGCAAAAAGGCTGAGTTATAGCTTCTTATTTCTCTACTTTGAGTTTTTTCATTAGTCTAGGATTGTCTAGAGGTACCAGTCATAACTGACTGAAATAACTCAATGAAATAATTTTCCTAAGAAATTCTTTGGAGGAGTCTTTTTCACAGATGACGGTGTGTCATAAAGAGGGACAGAGTTGCTACGTCCAACAATGTTTGCTTGTACTTACTGCAAGGTCTGCCATCCCAAACTTTTGAGTTTACATGGCCTAAGTGCTTTTTACTGCAAAGAAAGAAAGTGACAGAAAGAAGAAGGAGAGGAAGAGGATCTCAGTGTTTAATGCAGGGTGGGTTTTTCTATCATGTAGATGGACATACATATTTGCTACCAGGGGAAAACTGCATGAAAAGATGAGACTATAGAGTCTTATTCTGCTTAAAATACTGACTACTTACAGCTGTTTTAGAGATGCTGTACTACAAATAGGAACAGGAAGTAAAACAGTGGGGAAAAATGCATGGAGCTTTTACAGAGAAACAGGTACTGTAATTTTATCTTTATTTAGCATCAGAAGTGATTGTTAGCAACCCATTTCAAATAAGGCACAAAAAGAATATGGCTTGGCTTTGATCAGCTGTGCTTTGATCAACTGCAAGTGCTGGAAAAGATCAAGAATGGCAGGCACAGTGTTTTTGCACTCTGCTTATCCTCAGGGTCCAGGAAGGACAGGAATAAAATCATTATCTATTTCAGATCACAGAATTGTGACATGCAAATACTTCTGGCCTGGCACATGGGCTCTTCTTTAGTGTGTGCACCGTGTTTGAGATGAGGATGTATGGCATGAAAGTAAACATTATTATCCTAGACAAGTTTCCTATTTTGGAGACAGATAGCAGCAAGTCTTTTTCTGGCCTTACCATGACCCTTGGAGTGTTAATGTAGTCAAAGTTTTCTTTCTAGGGCGATGGACAATAAAAAATGATGCCGAGGGAAGAGAAGTTACTTTGTTTCTACCCAGTAACATTTTCTGATCGAGGTTGCACGCAGAGAAGGAGTTAAACCAAATAGACATGAAAGCACAGCTCTTGAAGTGTCTCCAAGACGAAAGTCTGCACTGGAAGAGAAGGCGTATCATCAATTAGGTCGCTAAATATTAAACTCAGGAAGTCAAGGTGTCTGTGAAGCTAATCAAGTGTTGTAATAGAAGTAAAGAATACAATTCAGTTTGGAATCTAGTTAAATTCTACTTAGTCTCACCTTGCTTATCTTTAGTAAAGTTTTAGACAAAGATTTTGCTATATGTTCTCCGTTTCCACAACAGAGAAATGGAAAAAAAAAATGCGAATTTTAAAATAAGAGTTTGGTTCAGAAAAATGAGTTTCAGTGCAAGGGAAGACATAACATCTACTAGTGGATGTTATACATTTCTTCATTGAGATTACAGTCACAATCCCATCTGTGGATCACGGCGATATATTGTAAGTAGCGTGGCAGCTCTCATAAACAGCTGTAGAGAATGTGATCAGCCAGAGGCAGCTGAGATTCTCTTATGCACTGTGAAATAAAATTCCTTAGTGTTTTTGTGTGCTGCTCAAGAAGATAAAGGAAAACAGAATACAGAAGCCATAATTAGAAATGGGAGGTTTTTTTCATAGCTTAGACTAGCTTACTTTGTGGCTTTTGCACTTGTAATTAATGCCTCTGTATTCGTGGATATTCAGCAACTGCTCTGTGAGCTTGCTTTTTGTCAAATTTAAAAAATGAGTTTGTGAATGACTCCTCAGAGTGCTGATGAGATCTGTCTTTATTTCTCTTCAGTTAGTTCGTGGCTCCTTATGGCAAGAGAAAGCAGGGGTAGCAGAATAACATTGCTACTCTTGTAACTGGTCTTTATGCCTGGTTAGTGTAGTTTTGGAAATCTGCAGTGCTTGGGAAAAAATGAGTCTTGACAAGACCAGCTTTCCAGTTTGGATTAAATGCATTTAAAACGAAAGCTTGACTGAAAAGGTTGGAGCTCTGATGTGCCTCTGTAGAGAAGTCAGCAAGTGCAGATCACTCTGAAGTTCCTGGATTAGCATAGCAATGAATTATTAGGTTGTGGCTGTGTGCTCTTCATTGAGAGTTCTTACTAGAGCTACAGGGAATTTTAAGGGAAGTATTAAGGTTCTGTAGTATAGTGCTCTCTTCTAGTTCAAGAGAGGAGATTATTTCATCATTCTAAATGCCATCTTAGTTCTTTTGCTTGATTCTTAGAACCAAACTTGGAATCCTTGGGTTTGTTTTCATAGCACTACTTGTATATTTTAGACACCCAGATATATGGGTGCCATACAGTTTTATTATCCACTACTCTCTAGTTTCAAGAGTCATCATTTTTACTCATCAAGTTATGTTGATGGCTACTTGCTAGCAGTAGGCACTGAAATAATTATTGAGTTCAAATTAGTAGCTTTCTGTAAAATGATTGTAGTATAAGTAGTCCACACTCACTAAATAAACTCCAGAGACATTATATCCTTCAGTCTTTTGCTAACTCTGATGTTCTCATGGCAAGATAATAATTCCTGTGCTCAGAATTGTCATATGGCAATGTGTCCACTAAATATTGATATCCAATGTTAGGGTAATTTTTTTTTTTTCTCAGAAAATCTTTGAGTCCCCAGGTACATGAGGGAAGAATATTTCTAAGTAGCACACTGCCTTTGAGGTATATATGGTTTAATATGGATCCTCCATCCTCTGTTGGAGGAAATGTTTTAAATCCAGATACTCTGTGGGTAAAGAAAAGAGAAAAATCAGTATATACCTACCTAAATATTTTATTTCTTAAAAAATGTGACTTAATGGTCAAGAGAGAAAATGAGCTGGGTGAAGA
>WAAE01033613.1:0-12287 GCA_013400495.1 Nicator chloris | reverse complement strand
TACTCTAAATTAGGGGGAAAAAAGTATAAGGGACAAACATCAGAATTTAGGACTTCTTTGTCTGCTGATAATCTAAAAAACAGGCAGAAAGCGACACACACTTTGCTTTTGCACTCCAGCCACTTTCTGTTGTTGGAAGTTGTTGCTGTACATCACAACGATACTTAGAAGATACAAATTTGACATCAAATTTTGCTACTTTCTAGGCAAGTGAGTGCTTCAGATTTTACATTTTTAACATTCTCTTAGCAATACAAGAAGAAAGTATGTATTAGAACAGCTTTTTATTCCCTGCAGCCACATTTTAAAGAAATACTAGATGGTCAGAAGCAAAAACGTTTATAACCAGTTCCAGAAGAGGGAACACAGGCTAGTCCCTATCTGTCCTGGGATTCCTAGGGGACTTTTCTTTCATAGCTGTATCACCTCCTTCCTTTTCCTCATGAGGAAAAGGGAAATAAAACCCTCAAAAGCATGGAGCCACCACTCTCAAACCTTAATGCAGTTCCTCATACAGTAGTACAAACAGCTAAACTGACAGAACTAAGTAGCAGCACACAGATAGGGATATTTATCAAGGCTGCTTAAGCCAGCACTAGACATTAAGGGAAACAATTCTGAATCAAAACCTCAAAAAACAGTCTCCTTTGACATTTCCCACTGCTTAGCTAAGGGATCTCTGCTCATCCTGACAGCAATAGCCCAACTCACCCAGTTCCACTATACAACATACAGGGGAATTCAGGTTACTCATTTAAGTTTCCACCCAAAGAGGTGAACAAAACTACTACCAAAGTCAATTTTGACTCTGTGGTTCTCTGGTCCTTATATTTGATACTTGTATGTTATGGAAGTGTTGTGATATCCTAGTATTATAGTAATGGAAATCCCCTAAGTGTCAGAGCCTTTTCATTACCCCAAGTTTCAGTAATGAATTCCAAAAACAATCAACACCATGCTGAGCACTCCAGTTTTGACAGTCAGTATGTCCTCTCTTTTACAAGAACCCTCTCCACAAATTATGCTGATATCTAAAGCTGGTTTCATAGAGCTTATATATTTTCCTCTCTTTTAGCTATTGGCATTCCTAATTCAAAATTTCAGTCCTGAATGAAACCAAGAGATTACATTAACAGATTCCCCAGTAAAAGCAAGGCAAATTAACGAGTGTCCATATGTCAATGCTCAATATTCCCTTACTTAAGTACTTTAAAGATACCACAGAAGTAAAGTTTTTAGAACTGATTTTAACAACCTGACAGAACATATCATATAGAACTACACACCACTAGAAACAGTTTTGAAGAGTAGCATTTAAAATTAAGACACTACAGTCGTGCAGACTTTCAAAAGAAAAAAAAAAAAACAAGTTTAAGATCTGTTACAGCTGGACAACAGTAGTTTCAAACCAGTGCTTTTCATACTTGTAAGACATTACTTAAACATAGCTCTGCTCCGCCCTCTAGTGACAATCTGACAGAGCAGAAACCTGAGATGGCATCTCTGCAAGCAGCCCTGAGCCTACACTTCCAAAAAGCTCAAGGATTTAAATCCTGGTTCTCAAGCTTATACTGATTTTTTAAATTATTTTATTAGTATTACACGGCATTTGCAAACACAATCTTGTTCTTCTGTACAAGCACAATATCTAAGAATGAAATCAACTGAAATGCTTTGAAAGAGGGAAGAAGTTGAAGTTGGCAACTTAAATTCCACTCTTAACCAAATAAAACAGTCTTTGCTGCAGTGTTCTGATAATTCTCTCATTAAAAAAAAGAATGTTTGAAAACAAACTTACTCTTTTTGTCTGAAGAACTACTAAAATCAATGCCACCAAGACCTTCATTGGCAGTAGTTGAAGGAGCCGCAGTTGTCCCCAGAGACAAACCCAAAGCACTCTGCCCAAGTCCTACAAGAAATCCAAACAGGATTTTTGCATTTTGCAGTGTTATCAAGACTACAACACAGCAAAATTCTTCCTCTAGAGCTGAAAAAGGAAGCTGTGCAATGACAACACTGACGGTGAAATATTTTATTCAGACCAAAACTCACCAAAAATAAGGACCTTTCCGTTTCTCCACAGATAGTCATGTATCACTGCCTTCTCCCCATATATGATCAAATTCCTTCAGCCAGTTATGGGAATGACAAAGATTTCCTTGTATTTTCATTTTTTTTAAAAGTGTTAAGTAAAAATTAATTTAAGAATAAGACAGGAGCTGATTATTTCAGTTTCATTTTTATTGTCCATGGATAGCAACACTGTTCTTAACTGTAACACTGTTAAAAGCTACACTTCCACAGTGTTAACACTTTGTATGAGCTAAATCTTACATTATACAATCACACATTAAATGTCATTGTTTTGAGACAGGAGGAAAAAACTAAAATAACTTTCACCTGTTGCTGCTGTGCTTGTATTCTGGAAGAGTGAACCTCCTAAGCCTGCTAAGGCTCCTCCTAAGGAAAGGCCTGTGGAAGCAGTTGTAGTTGCAGCAGTTGTGCTACCTAAATTTAATGTAAAGCCAGTAGTTCCTGCAGAGAAAGGAAAACAGCTTCATGCAGACACTGCCTTCAACTACATCCATACACAATCTAAAATAACTGAAAGGTCTGAAGAACATCTTTATCATAAATGGATAATATGAGTTTTTATTTCCTGCAGAGTTTTCACACACAGCCATAGCCTTTTGAATTACATGTTATTTTGCTTTACAACCTCATAACCCTAATTAGTCCATATTTACCTGCAACTATACAAAAATTTTGGCAGTCCCACAGAACACTATAGATTCTAGAACCTAGCACAGAATTTATTTTACTGCATAATTGAACTAGTAAGTGATACCGATTTTTCTATTAAAATGCTGAAATTTCCATGTTTTATGTTTAACATTAATATATTTACACAAGACACATGATACAATAATATTTCCATGGTGGTTTGAGCTGCCTTCTGGAATAAAGGATCCCAACTTTTCGTAATAAATGGAAAAATTGGGTAGAGAAAGACCACAGGCACAAAGGAACAGTGAACAGAGGGCACAGAGAGCTGAGCTCAAATGCAGACTTTGAAAGTTAAGAAAAATAAAAGTCTCAATTACCATCTTGCATGGTGCAGTTCAGTTAAATAAGTTAATTATTTAAGTTAATTAACTTAATTGAGTTAAATAAGATGGCAGGTGTATGACAATACAAGAAGTAATTTAAAACGTTTAAAAAAGTTAACATTTAAAAACGTTATTTTCACTGCTAGTTAACCATTTCAGGCCATCTGCGATAGACATTTTTCAAACTTTGCAGCTGCACAAGTAGGAAGCTTTCAATCTTCACTGAGGTTAACAGTAAGAAAAATAATTTCACATGATGAATTGCTACGCTTCCAATGACCTGGATTATATGCTGTCTATATCACTAGGTTTTCTGGCCATAATTCCATCTGTATTAGGGTACCCAAATTCTGTAACTCAAGAAGTCCAATGAACTCCGTTATTCATGTACCACAAGATTATGTCAATAATAGAAAAACAGATGTAGTACTGTTATACAATAAAGTTTTATTGTTAACAAGCAAACAAAAAATAGCCCCAAACCCCTAAACATTTTCCTACCTGCCGCAGGAGTTGACGTAAGAGCAGATGATAACGACAGCCCACCCGCTGAGGTAGAAGTAACAGGTAAAGCAAATGGCGTGGCTGAACCTGCAGGTTTGTTGAAGCCTAAACTAAAGCCTGTGGTAGCTGCTGATGTGGTGGCAGGTGTGCCTAGAAGAAATCCAAAACCCGTTATCACTCTTGGAACATTCTGTTGAGAATGAAAGCTAAATTCAGCATCTCTTCTGCATTTTATTTAACCATCATGAGTGACATAGCACAAAAGCTCACTTGCATCAAGTAAAATATTCCCACAGAATTTTCAAATGAATTTCAGTGATTTACATCAATTGCACAGGCATTCTTGCTCCAGAATTCCTAGGGATCCAGTAGGCTTTAGTTCTGGATTGGCAATTAATCTACTAGCAGTCTTAAAACTGTATTAAAAAAAAACCTACTTCCAACAAAAGCATCTAGCAGATGACACAAAGATTGGTAAATGGAGCTATAAACAATACTGCTCAAAATACAGACTACAAATTCTCAATTAGATGTGCACACCAAAATGAATGCATGAACAAGATGCAATTTGTGAACAAGAAAAATATGTTGAGATGTCACTCCCTCAAAGTTTGCTTTTAAACATTTTTGAAGTAAAACAAATAATTTCTACTTCCTGCTGTTTTCATGGTAAGACTACATTTCACATCCTACCATCCCTATTCCAAAGTAAAGGAGTGTGCACATACATACAAACCACAACAGCAAACGCTTTGTATTCTCAGTAACGGCTGTTTTGGATTACATCATTTCATCCAGCTAGTGAAAAGAATTAATGTTCATCTGCACAGTATTGACGTCCACGCATGATTATGTATCACACAGTCTATTCTGGGTTAGCTGCTGCTCCTCCCTTCTGCCCCTTTGATTTGCTTCTTTATTCAACACTATTTTTTCCTATTTATTCATAGTATGGCTTCCTAAGTTCTTTGACTGCAGTGCGTCTTGTAGCATCTCCACCCCTAACATTTGTAATACTCAAACTCAGTTACTCCTCAGACCTCAGCTGCTGCTTAAAAAGAAATTAAAAAATCAAAACCAAGCCAACCAAAACGAACCCACATACTTCTGTATTTCTGATGTCAACTGCAAAATAGTCACCACAGATGGATCAGACAAACAAAAAATATTCTTGAAGTCTGTTCCCAGTTCAACCCTCTTTATTCTTCTAGAAGAGATAATTACCAGACATGTTCACATAGGGTTCACTAGACCAAGAAATTCTGTATGAATATTCTTTTATAAGTTATCTCCCTTCCCTCTGCTGAAGGATGAAACTCATTAGGGGAACATAAATACAAAGTCCAACTTTTGACTGTCACTGTTGTACAAGAACTGAATGATCCTTTAACAAGTAACAGTGCCCAGAACTTCAGGGATCTATTCTGATTTACAGCCTTAACATTCGGGCTGCAAAGGAAACAGCAATTAGTAATGGGAAAAAAGCTCACATATGATCAGTAGCTCTATACATTACAAGAAAGGTCTGTCTCTTGGGGTTTTCTGTCTGTGTAACATTTAAATCCAAATTCGGTCCTTACCTAATGTCAGTCCTGTAGCAATAGTTGTTGCTGTTCCTGCTTTAAGAATGAGAACAAATAAACAGTGTAAGAACAGTAATAGAAGGCCACAGAGAAGCTGTGACAGTAAAAAACATGAAACAAAATCCTGAAATAATGCAACATTATGAGACAACTATTATACAAATATATAAAATATTATATATTTTTTCTGTAGTGTATTGAAAAAAAAACATTAACACAGAAAACAGTATTCATAAACACCAGCAGCAGAAATTAAAGCACAACTGACTTCAAGAAACATACCTTGTCTTCGTAAGAAGCTGCTAACAGTGAAGCTGATGTTAACACAGCAGCATATTGTATGATTTTTCCAATAAAGTAAGGTAAAAAGATGAAAACTAGTAATTCTATCATGATTTTTTTTTTAGCCACATGGCAGTACGTAACATCAGCATGCAAATCAGCAGATTTACAGCATAATGAAGAGGATTATAGAGTCTGAAGTCCTTGTAAAATCCTGTGTCTTGGTTTAGGGTTTCTGCCCCACTGGCAATTTAAAGAGACTATTCTGGACAGTGTTAGGCCATTTCATATTTTAAAAACCATCTGGTTAGATTATCAAAAGAACCACTGAAATAAAATTACCCCAATGTAGCCAATCACAGTAATACAAGCTTTCAGTCTACTGCTGTTTTATTTTTCCAAGATTGGTCCTTAGAACTTTCCCCATCTACTCGTATAAGCATACAAGAAGAAAAAGACCATTTTATCTAGCAATACTGCAGCAATGTAAAAATCATTTTTATGTTTGCCTGATGGCTGAAAAAACCCCACCTTCTCAGAAAGGTTTTGTTCTTTTGTACTGCATTACTCCTACAAGAAACTGTGTGTTCACAGGCTGAATTAGAGACCTTAGAAAATGTTCAATTCCTTCAGAAATATCGCATTAAATATCCCCAAACAACAAACTCAGAAATCTTCACTACTGTAGAATTACAAGTATTGCATTACAAATGTGAACAATCTCACAAAGTTTTAAAATACTTTCAAAATCTAAATATACCTCACTCTTAAGTCAATTTTGAGCATACTGGATGAAGAGTTAAGATTTTAAAAATACATCAGGATTCAAACTACAGAACAATTTACATAGCCCAGGAAGTTTTCTGGTAATTGCAGTTGTGTTTCTGCTGCACTGGTACTGCTTAATTCTCAATGAATGATCTTTCAAACTACTCAATGAAGCAGTTCTACAAAACTGTGTAAGTAATATTCTGAGCTACAGAACGACTGTAAAAGAGTAAACATTTTAGTATGACCCAGTTTTTTGGGTACATGTAATTTATATCTTCACTGCTGAATCCAAAACCTGCAGTACAATTATTCTTTTCTACCTGTACTGGTGCTTCCTAGTGTAAAGCCAGTGGTTGATTTTGATCCAAAAAGTCCACTCCCAAAGCCCAATGAAGGAGCCGATGTAGTTGCTGTAGCAGTGGAAGAGCCCAGAGTTCCAAAATTAAGTCCTCCTGTTGAGCTATTACAAAATAAGACTATTAGCAGTAATTCTATTTCAAAATTGAAACATCCGCCCCCCAATTTCAATTTCTTGCCGATGCCATCATTCACTTTCCCATAAACATAATTCACCACAAACAACCCAGCTAGGCAAGACAGAGTCCAAGCTCACTGCCACTAAACAGAAACAGAAGAGAAAGAGGGAGCCCATTTCCCCCTTTCCTTCCACAGCTCTGTAACTCCTATTGCTTCCCTGCCACCAACTCCAGCATTTGTGTGGCCACTGCTGAGCTGATAGATCTTTCTAAAACACTTGAAAATTTAAACTTTTTTCAGTTAGATCATCTCATTCGTTCTGCCTAATTGGTCTCCCCATGCTATTGAAATGAGAGAACAAATGCTAGGGGAAGCACAAAGATGATAACAAATCCGTATGAAGATCTTTTCAAAGCAGGTTACAAGTCCATTTAGTTATCTCTGACCAGAAACTTCAACCAGTGCAGCTTTCTTCCATTCTTAAGTGATAAGCAGAGGCACAGAACCATTCAGATTAACAGCACAGCTTCACACTATCTTACTATCAAAACACACTGAAGCATGAATTCATTTTCTAACCAAAATGCTATCCTTTTGCACAGGTTCCAACCACACGCCCACTGTATTTTTTCTGTCTATCTGTCAGAAAGTTACAGAAAAACAACTTCCAGATCTACTTTTACAGGTGAAGGAGAAGAGAAAGAACAGAGAGAATCAGATTGGTCATCACTAACAAAATGAAAATTTTCATATTTCTTTTGGGAAACCCCACATTTTAGAGATTTCATGCCAAATACAAGCTTTACAACTAGCACAGAACAGGAGAATACAATAATCACGGCTATCTCCAGCCACTGAAATCACAAACAGTAGCACCTAGATGACCTTTGGTTTTAAATATTTTGTTCTTAATGATGGAGGATCAGATGAGTAATTTATCAGACGAATAATTTGTAGTAACTTCCTAGCCCCATTTGTGAGCATTTTTAGAAACAAGGTTCAGTTTTCACAAACGCATTTTATTTAAGTACAACAGTAATGCTGAAACAAAATGCAATTTAGACTTCACCAAGGAGTTTTATCTTTCACATGTTCGGTATTCTCTCATTGTTCCCTTATCTCCTCTCTTTGTATGAGGGCAGCTGCTAATATAACAAGTCAAACACAAAAGTAAATCCTTATAAAAAAGGTACAATTAGCTCTTGCATTAGAACTTTTCAAACTATCAATAAAACTGATCATGGCAAGCCCAGTTGGTTGCAAGTTTAGAACTAGGTGTGAGTTATTTTTTAGGCAGTAATTCAGGAAGCAAAGTGGCCAAGAAGTTTGGAAGGACAAAGAAATATACCAAACTGCAGCATTATGACCTAACTAGCCATAAAAGTAAACATACAATACAGTGCTTCTCTCACTAGTCGAGAGCTTATGTGTCTCAGATTTTTTCCAGTAGATGATTCTTCTGTAAAAGTTTTTTATGTTACAGCATTCCCATAGAAGAAAGCTAAGGTACAAACTGTGATACTCAGCACTACAGGAGGACAAGAAAAACAACCAAACCCAAACCAAACCAACATGAATAAAATGAAGTGGTCTTTTTTTTTTTTTTTCAACGTAGAAAGAATCCAAAATGTAGATATAAAGTAACGACAGCATTCTCACCAGCAGGAGAAAGCATGGGCCAGAAGGACACAGATGGAAGGAAGAAGAGCTCAGGTCACTGAAGTCAGGTCTGAACTCTCATTCTAGAACTAGAATGAAGCACTGCACCTGGCTAAAGCATACGATAAGAGAACACCAACTAAGGAAAGAGGACAAGTACCTGAAAGGCTGCTGGTGCAAAGCAGGAATTAGATAGGTTGGAATGTCACAGAGGCTTTCAGCCACCAGAATATAATCTTTGGTCACCTAACATTGATGCTTGGATCGAACAATCAAATTCTTTTTTTCCCCAACACCTGGCAATATCATCTTAGACCCAGCTCAGAAGAACAGCTTCTTCTTACAGTCTTACACACGGTCTCAAGCAAATTATCTCTCAGGGATGCTCAAGAAGTTGAAGAAGGCCCCTTCCTCTATGATATTCCTTGACCCATAGCCCTGAAGAGTGGTCCTGCTTGTTAAAATAAATAAATGAAGAAAAATACGGAGCACCATACTGCTATTACTTAGCATCTACTAAACTTTTTTTGAAGAGATAAAAAAGCCAGATAGAACACAAAAAAATCCCACCAAATAAAAATATTTAAGTTCAATAGGCTGTTTTTAAAAGTGCAGATCAACAATACAAAAGTGTTTCCCTTATTTCAGTGCATTTAGAAGAATGGTTTTGAATTAACAAATATTTTAACTTGCTCATTTGAATCACAGGAAACCCACATTAAGAAGGCAATAAGCAAAAGAGCAAAAACTCTTTATCAAGTCTACATAAGCCTTACTGTAGAAGTTAAAAAACCAAGCAAACAAAAAAACAACCCAAAAGACCAAAAAACCTCCCATAAAAACCACCAGCACAAGAAAACTCAAAACCTTCAACATCCACCTCCAAAACCAAGCAGAAATAACAAAAGAAAGTCATCGATCTGTCACAACCACACCACTTACATTATTACAAGGAACTCAGAAATCTTATTCCCTCTCCTACGGGCTCCCAAAGAAATACTGTCATTTAATCCAAAAATTAAACAGATGTCCTTCAGATCCCAATGTTCTTCTGTTCTCTTCATCTCACAATGCTATTTCCTGACGTTTCTAACAGGTATTTCTGAATGTATCACCTTATGCGAAGCTCCCTTGAGTAACCGCCCCGCCCATTTAGATAACACTACAGTGATCAATTCTGATCATGTTTGGGAATGTCTCTGACACAAAGTCCCACAACAGCCTCAATCTTCAACAGAGGCGCAACAGCAAGCAGGTCAGAATAAACAGGCTCTGCAAAGTCCAGTCGTGTGCAAAGAAACAGGAAATGGAAAAAAACCCCACCAACAAAAAAGACTTATCTGTTATTCTGAGAAACCTAAACCATAACATTTGGAGTACAGAGCCTGCTGTATATCACATCCACAAAGCTCTCCTTTTACTCCAAGATACTATACACCAAACACAAGGTTATTTTTATTAAAAAGGGTTAGATCTAACCTAACTTCTAAAACATACACAGAGCACCACTTCTGGACACTGAACATGTGGGCTCTGGCATCAACGTGCTCCACGCCGCGGACACAAATGCGGGCTGCCTTTTGAGAGAAACCTGGATACACGATTCACATCCTGCGTTCAGAGTGGCAGAGTGAACCCTAGAGGGAGGAGGCATCCAAAGCCGAACCAAAGCACAATAAGAAGAGCAACTGCCTTAATTATTAGCTGCTGAAAAATCGCTCCCTACATCTCTGCTAAAGGCGCAGGCTGGGAAGAAGACCAGGCAAGAGAGGCCGGGAAGAGACACCGTGCACCCGTTTCGCCCGCGCACCAAGGGCCTTGCACCCGGGACTGCCGGAACTCCGGGCCCCTTCGGGAGCGGGCGAGGCGCCGAGACCCGAGCCCGGGGCAGTGACTCCCTCAGTCACACATGCACGGGCCGCTCCGACCCCCGGGGGCCCTGGTTCAGGCTGGGCCCGGGCCCAGGCCCGCCAGGCAGCCTCAGGCCGCAGTGGGCTGCTGGCATGGCCGAACCGAGAGGAGCGGGGGGCGCCGCGTTACCTCGGCGTGGCGCTTCCGAAGGAAAAACCCCCGACTGCTCCTCCTCCTGCCCCGGCGGCCGCCGTGGAGCCCAGAGTGCCCGCGCCGAAGGAGAAGCCCGTAGACATGGCGGCGGCGGGAACAGCCGGAGAGCGGGGCCGGGAGCCGGCGGCGAGGGCCGGGTCGGTGGTCGAGCGGGTCGGTGTTGGGGTCGCGGCCCCTCAGCGCCGCATGGCGCCCGCCGCCACCTGCGGAGCGAGCGGCGGCACCGAGCGCGCGGACGGACGCCGGCCACGCTCCCCTCCGCGCGCCCGCCGCGGTGCACCACGGGACGGCCCGGCAGCCCTTAAAGCGACAGCAACGCGCGGGAGCTGGCTTGGAGCAGACTTCTGGGGCTGTCGCGTCCAACCTGTGCCCCAGCACCAGCGCGGCGACTAGACCATGGCACAGACTGAAATATGAGAGCTTCCGTCTCAACATCAGGAAACATTGCTAGCGTGACCAAGCACTTACCAGGTTGCCCACATAAGCGGTGGTGGGGTCTCCATCTTCCATGATTTTTAAAAGCTGCCTGGACATGGTATTGGGCAACTGGCTCCGAGTGGCCCTGCTTAAGCACGTGGAGGCTACTACGCACCTCCGGAGGCAACAAAAAGCCATCTTCCAGGAATATTCCCATGTGCAAGACTCACAGACTGAAGCAGAGGCCTGGGTAACCAGGGAATGGCTCATTTTCCACACACCTACTGTCACCCTGTTGTTAGGAAAATTAATCCAAGATGCCAGAGGTTTATGCCCCAAAAGGAGACAGAGGAGTTCTGTAACTTTATTCGAATAAAAGGAAAGGCTGTGGGGCATTTCCCATGGAACCTCTAAAATTATTGGTCGACGCAGCCCCCTTTTTATCCCAAGTTCACAACAGCATCACCGTCTTCCTTTTCCCCACTGGCTGAGATACTTGGAAGGTACAGACTTCCCAAAACACCTACTCTGTGCCTCTGTTTAATGTGCACCCCTCTTTTGTTATATAAAGAAACAAAAAGAAACTATTCATAATTCTATTGAGTCTTTGTTCTTTTTTTCTAGGTTCAAGAAATTAACAAGGCCTTGGCTAAGCAACAGCCTGTGTTGATTAGTAACATTTTCTAGAACTAATATTTTCTTCTGTTACTTCCCTCTCCATAAGTTCCTAGCCCTATCTACATGCAGATTCACATGGTCTGTTTATAAAGACACATTTGTCTTATTCCTTTATTCCCATGGGTATGGTTCTTAGGCATCCCCATGGGGGAGAAGACTGGTTCAGCCCGTCGACCAATCCCAAAAGTTACGACAGAGTCTTCCCTAACTTCTCCTCATTCTTAACTCATATGTTATTTCATGTCTAGGTGGACACTGAGTGACTTTAGTCATATATCTTAGTGGGGGTTGCTCATACCTTGGCAGCCAGGTATCTCAGGATAGTATCTGAAATAACCTGGTGATGGGAACATGCGTCAGTCCAAGGAGAGTGGTTTCGCCATAGTTGCTGAATCAACAGCAGCACATCTTCCTTTATCTCCCTTGGTTTTTAGCTGCTGTGCAGCTTATCAACTGGAAAGCAGCACTGAATTCACACTTCTGCAAGGGTTTCGACTGAGCCAGGCCGCGGGATCTCCCCTCTGCTCCACCCTTCGCTTAGTCCCCCCTTAGGTTGTACTGTGTGGGGGAGATCGGGTGAGCCGACCGCGGGAGTAAGAACCGTGTTTTCCCTTATAACTTCTTCACCGTTACCTCTTTACCCTCCGTCATTTTCCTACGCCGCCCTTAAGTCGTTCCCGCTCCTCACCCATTCCCGCCGCCCGCCGCACGCTGGCGCTGCGGGGCGCGCGGCGCTGGCCCC
>WAAE01033611.1:0-11773 GCA_013400495.1 Nicator chloris | reverse complement strand
TATGAATCACTAGTGTCTGTAAAAATTGCATACAGATGTTATAAAGTGCCTTTTCAGTTTTGATTGCCAAGAAGGTAAACTGAAAACACAGTAGTTGTAAAATGAAGGCATAAAAAGCTGATCAGTGTCATAAATACAGAGGAGAAAACCTAGGGGTTTTTTTAATACCTTTATTATTTGTATTATCTACTGATGTAACTTTTGCAGCTGTTATCAAAAAGCAGATATTACAAATAACCTCTTGATTCAGATTTGGTCTTCTGCATATATTCTATGCTCTTGCATTTGCTTGTATATACAATAAAAAAAAATCCTATCAGCATCTCTGATCCTCCCCAAATCTGCAATCTACTCTGTTAGAACAGGGTTCAAACCTGTTCTCAAACCTTTGCACTATTCATGACTTTCTTGGGGGTTTTGCCTCCTTACTTCTATGTACTGAATGTTTGGGAAAGAGTGCACTGCAATGTTTTAACCTTCTTTTAGCTGGAAACAATAGCCAAGTGGTAAAAATTTTGAAAAAAGTATTACAGATGCCAGGTGTCATGTCTGCTTTTCAGACATGCTTTATCACTTACCCAGAAACACTGGAAAAGTTCTTATCTGGATGTATCATACTTAAAACCTCTGAGGTAGCTGGCAACATTAGCTTTGTGGGTGCTGAAGCAGTGCAAAGCATCTGTGTTGCGTACCAGGATTTTCCTCTATGTCCCTCTGTTAGCCCAGCTGGCTGTTACTGAATGCCAGGTACACTGATACTGTCCACAAAAGTCCAGAGAATTACAAAAAGTCATTCTGCACAGGTAGTCTAGCATCCCTGTTGGATTACTTTTTGCAAGCCCGAAGAGATTTCCTCAGTGAATTATAATAGATCTTCACTTTTCTCAGTTTTCTAGATCATATATTTAGAAGACAGGAATCATCCTGAGACCTCGACTTTTGTTTTAGTTAAACAAACTCCATGGAATATATTTCATGACAGCACCAAGAACAGAAGTATTTTGATTCTATAGTTATGATTTTTTTTTCTACAGTAGAAGAAGACACACATTTCCTTTGCTCCGCTCCTCACATGGATGGTTGAGTACCTCAGAAAATAAAATCTGGCTGGGAAATAATTCACTGAATTTAAGTAAGTGATGAAACAGCGTGATGTATAGACTTAACCTAATTGGTCAGGCATGTGCACATAATGCTGCAGATATGTAACAAGACATAGAAGAAGTCTGAACTTCTTATCAAATAAAAAAAGTATGGTATATATTACTAACCCACTTCCCTGGGTGTCTGTATCACAGATATTACTTTATGACTCTCATTTTCACTCATGCCACTGAATGCTCTGTGATTCGGGGGGGAAGAAGTCAAGCTCAGCATTTCCTGTCCTTTGTTATTTTTAGAAAACTGGGGTAGTGTATGCATCTGTGAAACTGCTGTGTCTAGAAAAAGCACTTTGTGCCAGGCTGCTGTATTACTGCATTCAGAGGGAGATAGAAGCAGGGGTCAAAGCAGGTGATGGTCTCTCTGAGAGACCTCCAGCTGGAGTTAAGTGTGAGCGAAGAGGGCACAGGGTGCTGGTGGAGATGGTGGTCATGCAGAGCCCATGAGTAGAGACCCTATATAATTATAATGATATTGATATTGATATTCATATTCAATTTTTTAATTTGTTGACCTCCATTTCTAATGACTGAGGAAGCAGAGCTGAAAGAGCCTGGGCTGTTTTCCAAGATGGTTTTGGTGATGTGCTTAGAAGAATGATAGTTTCCCATTTTCTTTGGTTATACTGACTACCTCAGCATCCCAGTCCTGAAATTTGGACATAAGAGACAGGACACAGGGACAAGTACTACAGGATGGAACAAATTACATCAGCATTGAAAGAAAGGTTACCTGCCATTTAAAGTTCACTATAATTTTAGAAGAAAATAATTTACAGAGCTGAAAATGATTAAAAGACCTCTGGGGCTTGATGTCTAAAGAAAGAGATGGCTCTCACAGTGCAGGACAGCAGCTCCCCTACAGCTGCAGATGAATAATACAGAGGAGAAAACCTAGTGAAGTATGCATAGCTTTAGTCCTCATCTCACTGAGTGTGCTTCTATCTGTGTTCTCCAAGATCACTGTCCCGAACTTCACGTGACCCAAGAGAGCTTTTCCAGCCCTGTGACTGTGGCTGAGCTGGTGATTCCTTTCACCTGCACCCCCATCAAAAAGTTCCCATAAACAATCTGAAGTTACTCAATTGTCTCTCATCCTGAGACCCTGAGGCACGATGCTTTTCCCACTCTCAGAGTCAGATTTTCCAGTTGTGATGGAAGACAATGACTGCTAACACAGCAAATCTAAAACCCCCTACACTAAACACCTCCTTAAACTACTCATGTTTTACTCTTCAGCTTACAGAAGTCCACCATTCCTTTCCAAATGTCAAAATAATCCTGCATTCACATTCATTTTACATAACACAGCTTTTAATTTCCTTGTTTCACTCATTATATGGTATGCACCAAAAACTACATTAACACTCTTACACGTCCCCCTTTTATTCTGAATCCTGATTACATGAATAATGTAATAATAATAACTTAGTATTTCCTGAGGGAGTGTTGAAAATCAGACTTTCTGAAAGTGCATATCTTTTTCTTAACTCTTTTGATTTCTATGATGTGGACAGGGTCCAAAATTAATCTCTGCTATTATCAGGTGCCAACCTCAGCTACAGTTTGAATCCATGAAATGCCCTACAAAATGTCTTGCAAAGTGATTTTCCTTCCACAGAGGAAAAAGGTAAGTCATTCCTAAGCTCCAGCCATGGTTAAATTATCTGATGTTGGCAGTGGTTCAGAGACAATCTACAAACAAAATTATAATCACTAGGCCATCAGTTTCCATAGGTCTGGCCAGAAAGGATTTTTCTCCCAGACCTTATCCCATTTAATCTTGTTTCTTTTGTCTTCACCCTTTCACTCCCTTTTCATACTTAATTTCTCGTGCTTCTCTCTGAGTCCTTTTCTCAATCTCCATGTTGATCCCTTTCCAATCATCATCTTTTATTTGCCTAATAACACTAGGCCCAAGAAAACTCCAAATGAATTAGTTTTCCAGCTTTGGCTCAGGTCTTAGTTGTTTTTTGGTTGGTTTTTGTTTGTTTGCTTGTTTTTTCTTTTCTAAATAAAGCTGAGACAGGAACTGTAGTCTGAAATACACGTACTATAATCTGATTGATGAGTTTGGCTCCCACCTCTGCATTTTGGCATCTAAATCAAAGTGGTTATCCAATAGTTTTGAATATCTGCACTGGAAGTGTTAAGTGTTACATTTAGACATTCACTTATAAAATGTTTCTAATTGCAAAAACTAATATTTTTTTGGTGGTTAAAATCTTGTGGAAGTGAACTAGTAATCTTGTCTAGTAATAAATGTGTCATAGCAGTAAAGTTAAAAGTGCTGCGTTACAGTCCTGTGAAAGCTTTGGTTCCACCTCTTGAGTGGGTTACAGGAGCTAAAAGGAAGAGTCCATTTTCAGTGATCTGTATTCTTGTCTGACATATCTTTCCTTTAAGTCAATGTAATAAAGAATTCTTGAAATAATTAGAGGCCCAGAAAGGTGACAAGACTTCAGCCATGGTTGGGAATTTGGCTCTTTTTCATATAGATACAACTCTCTCTTCAGTGTCGTTTTGGGTTTTTGTGTTTTTTTCTGGGTGGGTTTTTTTTTTGTTTGTTGTTGTTTTTTTTTGTTTTTTTTCTTGTTTTGTTTTGTTTTTTTTTGAGAATTGAGGAAGGAGAATTGAAGACTGAGCCCTTATCAGAATCCAGAGGCACTCTCCAGGTTGACCCCATGAGTTACTAGCAAATTAATACAGCTGGAGACCTACTGACTGGTGGCACCATTCTGCTGCAGAGTGGATCTCACTCCTAAATCTCCAGTCTGCACTGACTCTTACAATATTAGTTTGAGTGTATTTGATCCACAGTGTCAGCAACTTGTGTTTCTCTCTCCTTGTCTCGAGGATGAGAGGAATTTAGGCAGAAAAAAAAAATTGAGTTCTAATGATTTAAGGGAAAGGTTAAAATAAATGCTCAATTTATTTTAACATTTAGCATTTTTAACATTTCTTGAGGACTTCAGCATAGGTACACATGTGCAACCGTAGATTGAAAAGTAATCTCAATAACACCATGTTTTTCATATTATGTTTAATTATGGTATTTCTTAGCCAAGATAATAAGTGTTCAAAAGGAGCTGCAAGAGCCTAATTAAAAATAATCCCCATTCCAAAGACTGCAGCGAAATTTAGGAAATTAGTATGAATAGAACCATTGGTCTTTCTAATCCATCCTTTTTCTTTGGACTGCTATTCATCAGCCATGCCCCAAAGTACTCTCCACTCACTGCTCTTCAACTCCATGCTGTCTGAATCTTCATCTTTTGTTAGACTTTTCAATATCCTAATTATGTTTTTAAGTGAAAAATCTCTCATTAAACCCCAACCTAAACCTCCTTCTCATTTCTCATTTCAAGTCACAGTGGAAACAAAACAATGGCCATTACAGATTTAGCCCTTTTTTTACACAACATTTGTTACATTTAAGTTTTCCTGTCAGCACTTTTTTTCAGACTGCAGACATTCAAGCTTCTCAAAACAAGCTATGGCTGTAATATAGCCAAAGGCAATTGCATCAAGGGAGCTTCAGTAAACATCCTCAGAGAAGCTTCTACATTTGGAATTTTCCTTAGCTTAATGCTAATTACTCGGTTATTAATGACTTTATTTTTTTAGACCTGCTAGAGGAATATGGACAACAAAAAGGCATCTAGTATTAGTGGCTGTGTGGGTTTTATAGTGTTCTTTGTAAACATGAATTTTTGGTTCCTAGATCCAATCTCTCTCTGAACTAGAGGTCAAGAGATGAGTGGAGAAAAAGGTAGGCAAAGTGCTTTTTCCCCATTAAAAGTGATGAAGAACTTCCTTATACAATTTAAATGACATGCCCATGGTGGTATGCGAAAGATTGTCTCCCCACAATGCATTTTTCTTTGTAAACATCCTGTCAAGGTGCTTCAATGAGTTCTGAATTGTCTTATCTCTGCCTCGAGGGGAAAAAGGCAGTTGTCTTTATAATCCTGTATTTTAGGAAGCTTTAAATGCATATCTAGTCTACAAGGATTAGGCACTCTGTGGCATGTTCCTTAATCTGGGCCCCAGTGACAGCGGTGTTCAAAGCAGAGCACATCTTGGGAATTGATGCAGGTCCCTTCTGGGCTCAGCACCTGTGAAAAGCAGGGTATAGGAAGAAGACTAATATCTGCTTGGGACTTCTGAAACGGATTTACAACACACAGACCTAAACATTCGCATCATGGAACTGCTTCTGGGGTCCCCTACAGCAGTCATAACTGAAGCATAACATTTAAAACTTTTAACAGCTGCAAGTAGGAACGTTGAACACTTCCAAAAAACATGTTGCATTTGAAACAAACAACGGTCTCTCCACAGTCCAACTGGCAAATGATTAAACCTTTAAAACTTTTTGCTTGTGTGCATGCCATCAGATGCAAAGTGTACACATGGGATTAGTAAGTCACTCAAGAATTTTGAAATGAAGCAGAGAAGGAGTAAATTAAATTCCCAGATGCTATGAGGTGCCAATTTAATCTGTCCTCAGAACATCGCAACATGAAATGTTACTAACAAAACTAGTTCTTTTATAGGTACTATCAGTATTTTGACATCTGTAACCCACTTGATTGTGAGGAGTTAATAGGTGTAGTGGTCTGACTGATATGGTCTGTCCATGCTCTTATTGAAGTAAATATATTACCACATGCTGTGAAAATCTCATCATTCTGCTTATTTACATGTCCGCTTGTCTATATTAGATGTTTTGCACTTACATGGACTCTGGAGGATTATGGTTATATCCTACATTTGGTTTTATAAACCATGTTTCTGTAACAGCAGTTGTAAGCTGACAAGTACTTTCCCCAACTGGCATGTATAGGTGAAGTCCCATCTCATAAACTCATTCTAGGACTTGTTCTAATAACAGCATAAAAATCTCAAAATATCATACAAAACTAGGTGACAAATGCTTGGCCTTTCTCCACAAGCTGGTAAAGGGTAAAAGAGAGCTTTCTAAGCAGTCCTTCCTGGATATCACACCAGTCTGGATATTCCCCAAGCATTTGATCCTGGCTAGAAACATTTGTTCTTTCATTTGTTCTGATCTCTATTACATAAATGTATCATGAGCCTCTTACTAGATCCCAGGAGGGAAACTCTTTCCATTTCCCAAAACCAGGATAGGAGACTCTCTTTAAACACCAGCCAGCAGACAAACCACACAGGAGTAGAGAAGGTGACCTCTCATGTGCTTTTGCAACTACAACGTCCCACCATCCTTTCCTGTCTAGGGCTAAAAGGTCTTAGGATTGTGAACTATCTTAAAGAGATACCTGTGACTTTCTGTGTCTTAGCAGTACCAAGCTGATAAGATAGAACACTGGCGTAACTAAACAAAAATCCCCAAACCCCCCCCCAAAGCCCTCTTGTCTCTGAGTTCAGTGACAAGGTGTGGGTGGTGACCACATTGTCCACCTGTGCCACCAACCCTGCATGTCAACCAGAAGCAGTTCCTGGGGAGGGGAGTTGGGACTGTACACTCAGCCACATGCCTGGACCATGGGAACTGCCTCTATACAGCCTTGCTTGAATTTGTTCTGTACCTGCAGCGAGAGCTGGCTCACCCTTGTCAAGCAATTAGAGGACCATCCATGGTCTTGGAACAGAGGGGTCACTTATACAGCTCTTGAGAACAGTGTGGAGATGCATGTCCTTAAACAAGGAAAAAAAATAATATAACTTCTGCCTATCTGCATCTCTTTCTAACAGTAGTAGGAGTGTTGGCTTAGAAACCAGCAAAACCTCTACTTCAGTCCTACCACCCCGTTAATTTATGTGACTCTCATGCACTCCATTCATTAAATACAGATAATACCTTTTTTATTTTCCTAACTAGTAAAATCACAATCACTATTTTCTAATTTTTTAAACTTTCTTTCTTTTTTTTTAATTTAATTGATTTGAGCATATTATATACTGGTAATTAAGCTCTTACATTTATGCCTCTCTTGGAAGTAAGTTTTGTTCCTAACTCAGACATAGGATTAGACTAATATGAAACTGTGTTTACTGTATGATTACTGTTTAGTGAAGATTACAACCATATCTAATAGTATCTATTTGGACTTTTTACATATTTTACTATTTTTAAATATTAAAAAATGCATGTTAGAAAATGGTCTTTTGAAGTCTTCACTATTTGTATGTGTACCTTGCTATTATTTGTGTAGCAATAGCTACAGTATGATATAAAAGCACACATATAGAATGCACAATATGGATTTTTGTTCCTGTCACTGTACATTATATCCTCTTCATTACAACAAATCTTCTTGTCCTCAGATGACTCTCAAGAGAATGTGAGCTCTATGTTGTGATCTGAAGGGCTTGCATTATACATCTGCCTGGAGCTTTCATTATTAATAGACCCTCCTTGAGCACCTCTTAGCTAACTGACATTCATTTGAGACCACTGAATTCCTAAACTTCTCTGACCTTGCTACATGAACTCAAGATCCATAGTCTCAAGTAGAATGGATAAATCAAATAAAATATTTTTTATATTATGAGGTCTCAAGTGTTGACAGGAAAAGAGAATAAAATTATATTGAAAAATGTTTGTCTAGAACTACATGCTTTTATTCCCCAGTTTATGGTATTTTTCTATCATGTCAATTACAGTGAAACAGCAATTTCTTCACTTCTAGCTAGTTATATTGTATTTGTAGTCAAAGTTGAATGGGAAGTTTTTCAAAAATTATTTTCATGAGTATTTGAACAGTCGAAATGACATCATGGATTTTTTTACAGTAGCATTAGTCCTTGCCAGCTAATAATGTGTCAGTCAGTACAACTGTAATATGAGATCTGGTAGGACTAGGTATTGGATTTGTTTTATGTCAAGGTTTCCTTCAATTTTTTCCATACAGCTCCTGCTGAATGAGTCTTGCTGTGTTTTGAGTCACTTACTTGAAGCATTTATTCTTTTGTTTCCAGCACTTTGAGAAGAAGAACAAGAGGAGAGGACACTGACAGAAAAACCCTAGCCCCACTGCAGGAAGCACAGGACTCTCTTTGGGTTTTGGGGTTCAGAGCATGACCCTCAGCAACGCGGAGCAGGCAGCTGACAGCATTTGTGGAAATATGCCCTATGGTGTTCTCTCTCCTATTGAAGCTGAGGTTTGTAACACAAAACATGCCACTAAGGAGGGTGTTTCTTGAACCCTTGTTAGATATTGAGCACACAGTATATATCAGTCTGCAGGGTTCATTCCCTCAGCACATCTGAATTTCCAAGTGTCTAACACTCATCCCCTAATGAGCAGTTTGTCTTCCATAACATTTTTGCCCGTTCAGAAGAGTGTAAAGTCCCACTCACAGCCCCAGGAGAATTTCAGCAGCAAAGGTTCTATATGTGTATGACAAATCAGAACAGTTAATTAACACCATAGGTGTCTTTGCCATGTAGATAAGAGGAGATCTACAGAAATATGTGGGGAGAAAAGAGCCTTCAGACAACTGTAGTCCTCTGTCCAGGTGGACATAAGTTTCACAGGAACTGCTTTAAAATCTGTGCTATGAGATGTATAAACTTGAGGTAGTGTCCCAGCTACATGGTTAGCCCTGAAATCCACACAGTCATGTCATATTACACTCTCTGCAGTATTCCTTTCTGTTTGATGGACGTGATGCAACATGTTTTCAGAATTACAAGTCCATAATTTTATTTCAATACAGTATTTTTAATAGATTAGCCAAAAGGTACTGTGTTTAGACTTACATCTATCAATGCACTGCAAAAAAAGAGATGCTAAACTGTGCACAAGGTTGTATACATAAGCTCTCTGAATTTTCCTTTGAAGCAAATTACCACCCCAAATGCAAATAAGAAGGTTGCATCTGGTGTGCCACCTTTGGAACCTAATTGAAGTGATTTGAATATATGCTTGGAAGTATCTTTTTCCACTGACTACAGTAAAAGTCCAGGGTAATTGCCTGGGATAAATTATTCACTAAAGTTAGGTTCCTGAACTTAGACAGTATGACTGCCTCTATTGCCTATTGCTCCTGTCTTAGTCTTTAGACTTCTAAAGTTGGGCAATCAGCAGCTGGGGATGCAAAGACATAAACAATCATGTCTGGTCAAAGAGTGAAGAAATTAAGCCAAAATGTTTACAAAGGTATATGTTCCTATTTTTAATAATAATAATAAAAAACCCTTTAAAAATTTTCGTAAGATTTTCCCTACTGTGAACATTGTCTTCATACTCCTTAGAGAAGAATCTTGCTTCTGGAAGGGGTGGCTACTGCAATTTACTTGGGAGAGAAAATGACACCTCAAAGTTTGGTGTGTTCTTCAGTGTCTGGAAAGCTTTCAAAGAGCATGCCAACCTCCAGACAGTTGTGGTAGTATTAAAGCAATAGAGAGATGGTGATCAAGGACAATACTAGCTCCTTCCCAGAGGTATTTGTGGCAAATGATGTCTGAGGTGCTTCCTCTCCCTTTGACTTGCAGCTACCTCAGAGGTTTGGGCTAAGGAGTGAGGGCACAGAGCAAAAGCAGAGCAAACATGAGGCAGAAAGACCATTCACAGCTCTCTACACGAGAAAAAGTGGCAAATGTCACAGTTCCTGCAAAATTTAGGCCACTGGACAGATCTGAGGGTACTCTCTAGGATGGGATATAAAGGGCTTTACTTTGTTCTTATTCCAATGGAGAACAAACTACCAGGCCTGTTTGCCTGTCTTTGGAGAAAAGCCAAGGGCTTTATCCCACAGGGAATAAATGATACACATAAAATATGAGGCATCAGGTAATGTAATTAGCTCAATTTAGATGCACTATTGACATGACACTAGTGCTTATTACTAATGAATATACTGCTAGTGAATCATTAATAATGGGAGTATCTAACTACCACGCTTATGAATGCTTTATTGTGGAAAGGTGGAAAGTTCATGTAGGCTGTTGGATTTTTGTGGGCCAGTTGTTTGCTTCACTTTTCACCTTTTTTGATCAGCTATTCTCAGCTGGGTTGGTGACCAAAAAGAATATGAGTTGATATTTGAAGGAAATTTGGTGACAAGAGTAATGGAAAAGTCTTGAATACCTTCACCACATTTTCTTTTCATCACAATTCTGGCCAGGGCAGAGAAAAAGGCACACAAATCTAGAAGTAAACTGAGAAAGAACTGAATCAGCAACAGGCAGATCTCATTGGTGCTGAGGATGTGCTTGCTGGAAGAAGAGTGTTTAAACAATGGGGAAGACATTTCAGAGAGGATCTGCAAAGGTACCAAGATAGTCACAGAGGTGTGGAAGTGGGAAATAAAACAGCTACAGGAATCTGTTTCACTTCATAGCCATATCCCAAGCCTCACTCAGGCCCTCATCCTGAAATCTGGATGTGCTCTGACAGCTGCACTTGTGGGAACTGGGACTTTGAGCAGGAACACCCTGCAGGTGTGCACCACGGTGTAGGATGTAAGCAAGGGATTAGGCCTTGGGCAGGTTCCTTAACTTCAGCTGTGACTTCTGGCACCAGAGGGTTAATGACAATCCCTGGTGTGGCAAACTGCTTGCTTCAGGGCAGCTCCATTTTTTTAAGGAGAGCTCAGGGAGGATTGGAAGCCTTTGCAGTGGTGACTGGTGCTGGGCGGTCAAAACAGCCCTGGCTTTTCTCAAGAGGACACCAGCACTGACAGCAAACCCTATCCATTGTAGCCAGATGTTTTGTTGTTCACCACATACTTGGCCCACAGACTCGGATTTGGGGAGTGCTCCATGTTTCAGGACTTGGTGCTACATCCCCAGCTACTTAGTGAAAAAGTTCAGGGAAATCCAGGTGCATCAAAACTGCATGGATAACAAGCTTTGTACTGGAAATGCTAGCTGGAGCCTCACCAAAACTGAAATATTTTACAGGCTGTTTGGAATCTGAGCAGCAGGATGCAGAGATGTGGTGTCTTGTGACAAGCTGGCTCTGGCTTCTGGTTTTGAAGCAATTCAACTGACGAGATTTTGCAAGCCCAGAATCACTCTTATTATGCCCTTGCTAATTGACTGAAGCTGTTCCAATACCAACATTTTCCATATAAAAAGGGATTTTTTTTTTTTAAAGTCTGCTTTATAGGAAATAGAGTTTTCAAATAAAAAGTATAATTTCACTAAATGTTTACAGTCATATTTTGTTCCATATTCTTAACCATGGATCAGATTTGTGTGATCAGGATTGTACATCTGCATCGAATTCACCAGCAAGGACAAAGTGCTCAGGATGTTTCATGACCTTGACCTTCACCTCTGAACTTGCTTTATCTCTTTGTGGAGCCACACACAAAATAGAAATGCTCAGAGTTGCTTGTCCTTTCCAGCTCACACCTTACACCCTACACAGCCCCTTTTGCATGTTTTCCTCCTTTCTTGATCCAGATTTGTCATGTAAGGTGTAGAAATCAGCTAACCCTTGATGTATTGGATTGTTTCAAACAATTTTGACAAAGATGCAAGGTTTTAAAACAAAGTGGGACAAAAATCACAAAAAATTAATGATTTGTGAATTAAAGTAATTCCTCTTGGATGGATAATTGGCTTATAAATAAAAAAAAACCTAACAGATGATGCTCTGAAAAAATGAAACCAT
>WAAE01033609.1:0-13259 GCA_013400495.1 Nicator chloris | reverse complement strand
TGGGAGTACTGTATGCTGGAGAGTAGAACTGTTATTTAGAGGAATTCAGTCAGGCTGAAGAAATGAGCTGCAGTCCATAGGGATGAACTACTTATGGAGTTTCCAAAGTACTCACCCCTGCAGCAGGACAGGCTAGGGCTCACTGAGCAGTAACATCTCTAAAGAAAAGGCACTGAGAGGCAGCAAGTTCCTGGGAACAGCAATCCCTTCCCATCTGTGACATGGTGAGAGCTGCGTTTGCATCTGGGCAGCAAAGCATCCCATGAATCTTGGAATGCACTTGCACAGCCACAGCAGCAGGCTCAGGCACAGATGCTGCTCTAGTGTTCAGCACTGGTGGGATCACCCAAAGAGTGCAGGGTCCTGGAGTTCTGGCACAGGACAGACATGGCATACAGGAGTGATTTCAGTGGAGTTCATCATGATGGCCAAGGCTGGAGCAGGTGGATGAGAGATCTGGGTTCCTTCCACCTTATTAAAGTGACATTCTCCAGTTGCTGAGGAATGAGGAAGCATAAGGATGATAAAGCCAGTTTCTTAGGCAAGCACAGCTTGGAACATGAGGAAATTCAAATTCAATATAAAGAAAATTTATTTGATGTTTGCAGGGGTTGTCAAACAGTGGAACAAGGTATCTGCAGAGGCTGTGGCATCCCTTTCCTTAAAGATGATCAAACCTAAGAGAAAAGAAGGCCTAAGCAACACAGTCAAACCAATATAGTAGTAATACTCTTGCAATCCTACTCATCATTCAGTTTTGTGTGATGTTCTTTAGTATATTTGACGACTGATGTAATTGCCATTTGCATGATTCATGCCAGTAAATGTGTTTGTGGTCCTTGTCAGAGTGTTATGGCTTTAAATGGTGCATCAAAAGTAGGACAGACATGAAAAAATAAGTTGAAAATTATCAGCTGTCTACTTTTTTCTTTATTTGATACTTCAGTAGCAATTAATAGAACACTTTTTTTTTTTAAATTCTAGCTCTTAAGTTACTTTTCTGAAACAAAAAATGACTTGGATATTGCATGCTTGTATAGCAGGCATAGTACACAAATATACTTCATAAAACTCATTTTGTTGAATCACTGTGTTCTGTTGACTGTCTTTTCAAAGGAAAAAAACCAAAACAAAACCGAAAGACAAGTGGCTGTTACAAGGGCCCTGTGAATATGAGTTTGATCTATGACTATTTCAGCATTATATACTCAAGTTGCTGCTTCAGCAGGTGTAAGTGGAAGATGCTATTACCAGATCTCCTTCACCAATGTACTTGCTGTGACAGAGGACAGAAGTCCAGGAGTATATCCTGTACAGCTAACAGTGTACAACACCGCAAAAATTCTCTTCTGTGCCCCAGCAGAATATGTCATTTGATGGGAAGGAAGGAGGAAAGGACTCAGTCAAAAGAAAGCTTCTAGTCAAACGCAAATTCGCATTCTAGTAGTTTCAAAGTAGCAAACACCTCGATATTAGTGGAATATCAAGATGTTTGCTACTAATATCGAGGTGTTTGCTAAGGTCAAATAATGCAAATTTACATAATCACCAGTATCTCAATCTCTCAACTAAATCCTTCATTTCATGGTTTTATTAAAACACAATGTAATATCTATGATGGGTTCCTGGTTACATTTTTTTTCTAAAGGTTTCAGCTAAGATAGGTTATATTTTCCTTAAAGACCACCCTGTTGCACTACTCAAATACATATTTCTAAAAATAAAATAGAGATGGGAAAATGATGAGCAGAACACATCAGGAAAATAAGTCCTACAATTTGCTTGTGTTGCATCTGTTACGTCTTGAAAACACTGTAGAGCAAGAAAAGATAGTCCCTTACTGATAAGCACAAATATATACCCAGAGTCCTTTGTTCTTCTCTTCGTATTCCACACAAGCCAAATGCCAGATTGTACATTATATCTGTTGAGCAAAAGCATACTGCTCATAACTTGGCATTTCACAAATAAGTTTAACCTTTCCCTCCTCTCTCTCACCACTGTATCACCCTCCCACTTTTCCTGACTTAGTGTCTTAGACATCTGAAAAAGTTTACATTAACATTTCTAATGGTCTCATGAGAGGGAATGAAATTCAACCATCTATCAAAACTCTTCTTACAGCCTTCTTGAGAAAAAACAGTAATGATACAGAAAGAGATCTTTGCCAGTTAACTTATTTTGTGGAATTAATACTCAAAGACACAAAAGAAAGCCCTGCTTCTGGAAGTATTTCTGCATGAAGACTTTATAGGGAATGAGATCAAAGAATGCACACTCACATAAACACACTTGACTGATCCCTAACAGTAGACATTGCTACAAAGTTCACCACAGGACCTCTGCTTTTTTTGCAGATGCAAGAGTTTTGCGTTTTGATCTGCCCCTGTGCCACTATTTTCACACCCCAAATGTTTTTAAGCCTTCATCAATTGGTAATTGCAGTGGTAAATTTCAGTTTTTGTCCACATCCCAAAATCAGACTTCTTTACGTGCTCAGCAATGCAAACTTTCTCTTAACTAAAACGACCATCTAGTGGAAGAAAAGTCTACTCCTCCTCGGAAAAATTGAAATAGAGAAAGTATTACTTTGTTTCCCAAAATTATTTAAGGAAGACATTAACAAAATTCTCAGGTTTTTTCTCTCTTCTTTCCTTTGAGAACCACATCCCTTCTTCCCTCCTGTGGTCTGATAATGAAAGGGAGTCTACAGAAATTGTATCTGAGCCGGATGTTAAAATGAAGAATGCACATTAAAAACTTTATTATAAAATAAAAACAAGAGAAAATCCCTCAGAAGCCACAAAGTTTTCTCTGGAAAGTGATAAAAGCTAAACTTTCTTCTTGAAACTATAAAATATTCTCTTAGAAAATCCTCTAAATATAAGCTAAAAGGTATTTATTTTGTTCATCCTAATTGGAAAAAAAAACCCCAGAACTACTAAGCAAAACAAAAAACCGTAAAAAAACATAATCCAGAGCTTCTCTGGGTGCAAGCATTGTGTTTCTATTACTTCAATGCCAGTTTGTAACACCTATAGACTGAAGTTTCTACCATTTCACTAACTTTGATGGTATTCCCAAGCACTGAATCACTTCTAAGCATTGTTTAGCAAATAAACCATGCTTTCATAAAGTACAGAAATTATGATGTGATGAACCCAGACTAAATGATAGATTTTAAATTACAGGGTTTCCACTTCATAAATTCTCATTATTTTGTATATGCATGATTTCCCACATCTAAAACATGCTTCTAAAATACTTCACAGAAGAGTATACCCAAACACTGCATTTTTACATGTCATGTATTCACAAAATTAGACATATTCATTGTTCAAATGAAGAGGATGACACTACATAGTCATACAAAGGAAGAAGAAATTATTTATAAGGATGAAATTTCAAGTTCAAATAAGGAAACAAGTCCAATAAAAGGAAATTAAAAGTACTGCACCTAGGGAGAAATAACCCTAGACATCAGTATAGAAGACATCCTGCTGGTGGACAAGTTGGTCTTGAGCCACCTTTTGCAGCAAAGTACTGTGAAGGAGCTACATGGACTCATTGGGAAGAGGTCTGCCAGCAGGTTGAGGGACGTAAGTCTTTCTCTCTGCTAAGTTCTGAGTCCAGGTCTGGACTTCCCAGTAAAAGAAAAATATGGATTTACTGGAGTGAGTCCAGTGGAAGGCCACAAACACAATGAAACTGCTGGAGCATTTCTCAAAAAAGTAGAGACTGAGACCTACAAATGTTCATCTTGCAGAAGAGAAGTATCAGCAGCATCTTATCTGAATATAAATACCTGATGAGGGGACTGAAGGGCAAACTAAACTCCCAGAGTGGTGTGCATGATAGGACAAGAGGTAACAGACACAATTAAAAACTGATGAAGTTTTCATATCTAAACAAACAAACAAACAAACAAATAAACAAATAAATAAATAAACAATTTTCTAATATGAGGGTGTTTGGAGACCAAAAACAACTTCCCAGGGAGATTGTGTTTTCTCCATCTCTGGAGATATGCAAAACTTGACAGAACACCCTCCTGAGAAGCTTGTTTCAGCCGACTGTGCTTTGAGCAGAGGATTTGGACTAGATAATGTCAAGAGGTGTCACCAAACTCTGTTTATGTTATTTTGTGAAGGCATACTCTCCATCCCTGTGTGCGATATCTCAACGGGGTAGATAACATTATTTTTCTTCCATTATGCTTTTAAGGAGATATTAGCGCATTTAAAGACATGAAACATCTCTTTCCTTTTTCGCTTTTTAAATATGGCCATCATCTTAAATCCATAACATTCCAATATTTCACTTCAAAGATACTGATTTACATCCAACTGGAATTTCAAAAAGAAGTAAATTTTGGCTCTCATGTAAATCTAGGGACTGTTTCTGGATTATTTTTTATACCTTCTCTCCACTATACTCCATTATTTTCTTAATTACATCATTCAGCAAACCATATTTTCTACTTAATATTCTAAGAAAAAAACGGTGTTTGCTTACTGGTTTAAGTATGGCAGAATTTACCAGTGCTATGAAGATGTCTGTCAGGGATGGACAAGGAACGTGAAGAAAAGATAATGATATTTTCACAGAAAATTTTATGCTGAGGAGATCTCAGGATGCAATTATTTCAATATCCTTCTTAAAAATTTCAAATTAAATCAGCTTGCTCAAAATCTTGTCCATATAGGTTTTGAAGACCTCCAGGTGTATGAGTTTCACAGCCCTGCTAGGCAAGGAAGGAAGAGGCATCAAATTTATCTATATCAACAAGTTCTAAACTCAATAACAAATTTTATTTGGACAAAAAAAATGGGCAATAATTTGCCTTTTTAATCACAGATTATAATTTCTCTTGCAGGATCTGTAAATTAAGCTTTTGCTGGATTGTGGAAACACTGAAGTATCACAAATATATTCCTCTAGACAAAGCCATCTTCCTTAAACCCCAAAACCTTATACAGAAAATAAATGTGAAATATTCAATTTGATAATTCCACAGCATGGAGAAATAATAGTGAATATCTTTCTACCTTACCTTGTGATCAAAACGACACATACATACATTATTCTAGATATACCCATACTTTGTTGTCTATATCACAAAAGCACTTTAGAATTTCCTTGATATAACATATATTGAAAGATGACATAATACTGCTTTCAAAAAGAAGGCATATATTTTTCATTTAGTTAATTCTGAATTTAAGATTTGTGGTTGTGGATGAATGATAGAAATGGAGAACTCTAAAACAACATAAAATTTTTTAAACAGTCAGAAATGTGGATGCATCTCTTACCATTTAAAGTAATTTGATCTATATTATTTAAAGAAAAATGCATTTTTATGTTTTCATAATTAGTTTTATACTGGTAATATCAAATCAGGTAATGTTTTTAATGTTAAAGGACATCTTAAAAAGCGATAAAATATATTTCTATTTTCTCAAATCAATAAAAGAAGTCAGTTCTTTTTATCAGAATGTAGCAAATAATCTGTGTACATTGCATTTGCCAGAAAGTTTTAAGACAGATTTTTTCTTGAATCATGTAAGGATGAATTTTAAAATTTTTAGCTTGATTGAAAAGGGTTCAGAAATGATGCCATTTTCCCTTCTAATTTCCAGAAATTGTATTTACTGAGGCACCTATGAATTATGCTAAAATATTCTATTTTAGTTTGATTCTATTTTGATTTTTTTAGATTCTTTTCTCCTTTCCTTCTTGTTTTTACTTTCCTGTTCCATCTTCACCATATTTACTCTTAAGATGCTACTTTTGAATATTTCATATTATTACACAAGGTGATATTGGTCCAACCCCAAATTTATGCCTTCTCTGTTAGCAATTTCTTTTTGTGTCTTCAAAAACAAAAACAAAATTCTAAACAAACAAAATTATGTTGAATATTATCCAGAGAAAACAAAATGGAAGCATTTACATTGGATTACTCTAACATTGTTGCATTTTACATAACTAAAATATAATTCAGTGCATTTATAGTCAAGAAATATGTACCTTCATTTTTTGGCAAGTGAAATGAGGTTGAAAATGTTGTATAAAGAACTGAAGGTTTTGGAAATACCTAGGGCGTATTATTTAGGAACATAAATATGTCTGACCATATGGGACCATGTTATCCTAAATTATATCCATCATGTTATCCTAGGTTTGCAGTTACAAACATCTCTAGTTATATCATCAGACTTTACTATAAGTACAAAGTGGTGTTGGGAAATGGGAAAGGTGATGAATTACCTACAGTCTGTATTTAGATATGTGCTTTGGCTGGAAATCCATTTAAATCCCATAGCAGTGCAGTCTGGTAAGAGAGTAAATGGGGTTGGTATCAAGGGTACTCTTGGTATCAATAGCAACTATTTTCCATGTTAGACCTTTATTATCTCAACTGAATAAAATATTATCAGCTTTAATGGAGATAGAAGGTCAATATGGCTGACATAGTTTGATATGCTAGCCTTGTGGCAATATATTTTTTAAACACTCTTGATTCATATGTGTTTTGTAATAAAACTCATTGGCTAGGGAAACCACTGTGCTTCCAAAGCCACCATTTAAATAAAAGTGTGGATGTTTAGTGTAGATGGACATTCTAGACATTTATCTGCTGCATGTTAACCATGAACACAGAAATCAAACCAGCATTTGCTTTCTGTCTGCCATTACATTGTCAAAACTTCAATATCTGCCATACCCAAACACCCTTAGTGTAAATTCCTACTTCCTGGGAGATTCCCTAGAGCCAGTGCGTTCTGCCATTCCTTTTGTCATGGTTGAATACATCTTGACTGAATGTAGCCTAACTGAAATTGTACTAAACACATGTGAAGGCAGTTATACTTACCAGGTATGGTCTCTCGTTTGATTTGAGAGCATACGGTTTCAATTTTGTATATTGCTTTTGAGGTTATGCTACTTCTGTAGTTGAGATTTTACAATAGAATTGGTTGGAGGGAACTCCTGCATCCACAGCATTTGTAATAGAGTTAACAAGCAGTGGTTCTAAAATTTATGCCTGGGGAACCTCATTGGTGACTGACCACCAGCCTGATGTAGCTCAGTTTACTGTACCTCTTGGAGCCTGACCCATCAGCCAACTGCTGACTTAATGGATCATGGACTTCCCTGGCTGAGAGGTGGACATTCTGTCCAGAAGGATACTGTGCAAAAGAATGTTAAAATCTTTGCTAAAGTCAAAAAACACCTCATCTACTGGCTTCCCTTGGTCAACAAGATGGGTGACATTGTCATAAAAAGAAATTAAATTTGTTGTGCGGGACATTCCCATCGTGAACCTCTGCTGGCTATGACTGGATATTCCTATTTGTTTATTCCATAGAAGACTTCTCAAGTCAGACACAAAGAGTAACAAAGAACACTACCATTTCAACATTTGCCAGTAGATAATTTACCTCTCTTATACTGAAAATATTCTAATATTCTTTGTAAGAGAGGCTGTATTATATGACACAATGAGTTAAATAACAAATATTTTCAAAAAGCCTGTGGACTGAATCCTAGCTACAAACTAGACCTGTTTGTGCTTTCTTTTCTTGTGACCAGATGTGGGATTGAATCTTTCCTTGCTGTTTTAAAGTAAATAATAAATAGTAAATTCCACTGAATTCTGGAATCTACTGGAAAAAGAAAATCACTTAAGATTTCTGCTGATTTTTTTGAGAGGAAGCATATTTGAAATAATATTTCAGTCTATTTCAGATCATAAGTGTACCAAGTATGTGATTTATGCAGTTCAGTGAAAAAAATGAGTTCAAAATAAATACATTGTAATTAAAAATTTATGCATAATATTCTATGTGGCACTAAAGGCAAGCACAACTTCTAGACTCTTAGGGGTAAAAAATGTTGAAAAGAGTGACCTAAAATGGTAGACTTCAGAAGATGATTTGCCTGCATAAAATCAGCTCCCTCTTTTATAGTGCTGATTAAGTTCTGCTCTAGCCAGGATTACAAATTAAGGTTGTCCCAAGCGTATTATAGAAAGAACAGGTAACTGTGGAAGGAGGGACAAGTGAATGGACATGCCTAAGCACAGGAAAAGACTTGTGGAGAGGACCCATGGAAAACAAAATGAAGAAGCAAAAATGAAAGTATGGGCCATACATTAATGAGTGTTACTTAGAAGGCAGGTATGAGCATAAATATTTCACAGATTTTTCTGGTATGGTGTTGTGGTTTGACATGGTATGCCAAACATTCTCCACTAATTTCTCCTAGGTTAACTATTTTTTTCATCTGAGATCATGACTAAAACAGAAACAAAGGCAAAACAATCTAACTATGAATTACAAAGATAGATTTATTCACACACACTCAAAGGAAAAAGAAAGAAAAAAACCATGAAAATGTCACAAAACTCTTTTCTCTCCTTCCCTTAACAACATTCTAAATACAATCTAAACATCCATGTCCAGTGTTCTACCCCCTTGCAGCCTTCCCGAATGCCGCATGGGTTTCTCTCAGTCTTTGGGAATGTTTCAAAATGCTTATCCAGCCTTCAGTGAAAATTTACTCAGTCCACACTGTTGCTAGATAAAGCACACCCAAACCACCAAGGAAAAAAGTGTCTACTTTCCCATGAAGTCTTCATTCTTCAACTCATCTTCCGTCTCTCAGCAATGTCATTGGAAGAGGAGAAAAGGGTTAACAACTTGTTTTCAGTTTGCAGCTTCCCATGATGTCACATGCTGCAAGGGGTGAGGACTGGGGGCTCGCAGCCTCCCCTCAACCTCCTCACAGCCACCCCACAGCCTTGGGGGGCGGTAGCCCTCACTCCATGCTGCTCCATCCTCCCTTCTCGCCTCCCCCCCAGAGCGATGGGGGGGGCGGAGGGAGCTCTCTCTCACTGCCGCCGTACCGCGGCCCCCGCGGCTGCCATTCCTGGCTCGGCCCGCGCGGCCGGCGCCCCCTGCGGCAGCCTCACTGCTGCTGGTCACTGCTGCCACCTGACCCAGCTCGGCTCCACTGCGGCCATGGCCCATCCCACCATCCTGCAGGACTGGCGGCTACCAGCTGCCTGCGCTGGCGCCACCGCCGCTCTGAATGGAGCGGCTCTGCCACGCATCCTGGCCCAGCACTGCCGCATCTGCGCGGCCCCGCCGCCAGCGGGCATCCCAGCCTGCTGTGGGCCCGAGTCACCCAACTCCTTTCCCTTTTCTCCCCCCTCCCCACTCCCTCTAAACAGCGGGCTGGGGGGGTGGGGGGAAGGGAAAAGGAGTCCTCTGCCTCCTGGGCCCCCTGGGCCACCCACGGCCTCAGCCGCAGGGTGGCCCAGGCTGTTACCTCCTTGCCCGCAGGAAGGCCAAAGGAACCAAACTTCCCATTCACTTCAATATTACTGTTTGGTGGGTGTTTCACTCAGACGTAACTTCCTGCTTTTCAAACCGTTACATATGGAGAGGCTGGAACATGAAAAGTTGGTCCTTAATTGGCAAAAGGAATTTGAAAACATTTGAAACATTAGACCATCTGTTTCAAATCTCTTAAATTCAGGACATTCTTGCAATGCTTTTTTGTGGTTTTCATACTTTTTTTTTTTTAATTTGTTTGATTGGTTTTGGTTGGGATTTTTAACTCCTCTTACCATCATCTCTGCTTCTACATGTGACTTAGAAGTGTAATTCAACTTCTTCTGTGGAAAAGGTGAGAGACAAAAATTGTGGCAAAGTAGTCTGAGTTCAATCTGTGCTTCAAATATGGTCTGCAGGATTCCAGTGATTAGTGTTGATGGAAACAGGTGATAACTTATATACAAAATGATGAAGGTTATTGCAAATATTTAAAACAATATATATACATCTTCAGCACTAGCCCAGAAGACATCTATCTTCTTAGTTAGTTTACCAGTCTCAGGTTTCTTACGTCTGTTTCAGAGCAGGATAAAGGGAAGCTAGGATAAAGGAGATTAAAGTACATCTGCTCACAGATTCTACATATGTAGAGGCTGCATTTGAAAACATATGTGTCATGACTTCTACTTTGCTAAAGATGATAGAAAATTTCACATTTCAAATATTATCATGACTCATTCTTCTCCCCTCTCTTTGTCTTACTTTGAAATGCTAAAATATTTAATAATAATCACTTTTTAAAAAATCACTTTTTATATTGTAATTTTCAACAGGCTATCAAAATTCAGTGTGCAGAGAGGAGGAAAGTGTGTCATGGCTACAAATTTATGGAATATATTAGAAATACATCAACTTCCAAATATATCTTTCGAGGCTATACCTGGGGGGCAACAAGAATGCACTGAAATAATAGCTACTACTAATTGCAATGTTTGAGACATAAATAATGTCTATTGGTCTCTGATGCATAAAAGTGCTCGTATTTATTTGAATGTAAACCTGCAATCAAGCCTGCAGATGTTAATGGGAACATTTGCATGCATAAAGCTAATCTGCTGCTAAATTAGCTACTTGAGTCAGCATTTAGTGCTGAAATTCCACTAGGATTCACAGCCTAAAAAAAATTTAAGGCTCATTTTATATATTCAGGATAGCTAAAATATGTGTTTTTCATGCAGTTCTCTCAGAAAGTGATCAGAAATTCTCCTAGATCAAGTATCTACGGGTAGATGTTGTAAGTGACACTTAAACTAACACCAACATTCAAGGTGACTGAAATATGTCAACACAGCTGGTGTGTGGAAAAACATCTGTTTTCTGAGCTTCTGTAAGCATCTTGAAATGATCTGCCTACCCCACACCTGCCAGAAAACCTGCATAATGTATCATAATCCAGCTTTAGAACATACCACGCATACTGTGGAAGGAGTAGAGGAATTCCATTTGACACTGATAAGACCACACTTAAAATTTGTTTTCCTTTTTCATTTAGACAAAGGACATGACGAAAGGTCTTTGTTCATGACAAGCAATGACCTTTAAGGTTTAAAGCACCAAACAAGTTTGCACTGGCTACTGTGTTCTCTCCTTATGGAATCAGGCTTCTTTTCAGGCCTCAACCTGCCTGAATGATAAAGTCATCAAGACAGAATATTGGAGCAGAAAATTCTCTGAATCTGTGTATTCTTCTAATTTCTGTGCAGGTGACAATAGAAGAGTGAATATTAAAATAGTCAAATAATTGAATTTAAAGAGGAAATTAGAAAATAGTATAGGCACTCTGCACATAAGATTTTAAAATTAAATATAATCAAGGTTATCTCATGTGATGCTGTAATTTCCAGATATTTTCATGCCAGGGAGTTTGCCAGGTTTCCACCGCTGTTCCACCATTGCTTTATAGCATAACTAGGAGTAAGAAAACCTGCATCCCTACAACTTTCCAGCTTGTGTCTTTCTACAGACAGCAGGAAATACTGATTGATGCTGACTACTGTTATGGCAGTTTTCTTAACTTGCAAACTTTATGTGTGGGGTACCAAACGTCCTACCATTGCTGCTGATTTTCATTTACTCCCCTCAGAGGTAAAATATGAACTCTTCATTTGGATTACTGAAGTTTCTGTGTCTCATTACTATTCCCTCTACGTCATCTGGATATACTTTTACTAGCATACATTGCATTGCCAAGCAAAATGTAGAATCACAGAATTGTCAAGGTTGGAAGAGACTTTTAAGATCAGTCCAACCATTCACTTGGCACTGGCATTGTAGCCCCTAAACCACTCAACCACATCATCTAGCACGAGATCCAGACACATCAAACACCTCCAGGAATAGTGACTCTACCACCTCCCTGGGCAACCTACTCCAGTGCCTGACCACCCTGATGGTGAAAAATCTTTTTTCTAATATATAAACTGAATATCCTCTGTAAATTGGTGTTACAAAGCCAAAAAGATCTTAGCCCTCTTTCTACCAATCAGAGACTAAGAAAGACAAAATTATTAACATTAATTTTAAAGATATTCTAAAATTAAAAGGTACCATATTTGTTGAAAAAAAAAAGCTCTTTTTCTCATCCCACTAGTAATGAATAGTACATGGGAGGTAAGATTTACAATTCCTTAATGAGAAGACACATATTATATTGGGAATCTTTTTGTCTGTTGCACATGATCATAATTTTTTAATAAAAAAGCCATTTTTTGATTCTCATGGATTAAAAATAATTAGAGATATGCGTGTATTTTACAGTAGTTTAGAGACCATTTTGATAAATGGAAACATTGCTTTAATGTTGGTAATGACACTGAGTCAAATAAAAACACAGAAATAATAAACATTTTTATGGTCGAGCTACATTATCCTACCCTTGGTTAAATCTGATCACTAATGCCATTTCCTAGAATTTTTTAAAAAGTTTGAATGACTTATCAAAAAACTTTTCTGCCAAGGTTCAGCCTTAATATATCAAGGTACTTTAATATTACAAATAAATTTTTGTGGACAAAAAATGTACCAGTAAAGGGAAAAGCTGAACTGTTAGCTGTATTTGATTAAAGTGAAGATTTTACAACACTTCAAAAGCTTGTCCAAAACCTACCTGTCTTCAGAATAGTGTATTACATGGATATAATCCTTTTACAATATTATACTTAACATAAGGACACAAGCATGAGAAAGACTATTTATAAGTGTGACTTCTGTTATTAGTGATGGTTTCATGGTTTCATTAACAATCAAATAAACATAGAACAAAATATTTTTTTTTATTTAACAGACTTCTGATACCACAAAACTTTCTAGTACTGTCTAAAGCTCTTCAGGATATCTCAGCCTGTTGCAAATTGAAAATTACAGACCAAGTAAAATTAATTACAAAAGCATGAATAATGAAATAAGGACCAAAACATGCAGAGGAAATCTGCAGGAAATGGACAAGGATTATGGTTAAATTCTAGTCTCACTGACAGTTTGACCTTTGGCTTCCACTGAGGCTCCCCAGGGAAGTGCTTATAGCACCAAACCTGGCAGAGCTCAAGAAGTGCTTGGACAACGCTCGCAGGCACATGATATGACTCTTGGGGCTCTCCTGTGCTAAGGGTCGGGCTCTGATGATACATATGGGTCTCTCCCAACTCAGGATAGTCCATAATTCTATAATTTCGGGTTAATATTTAAATCAATTGAGGCATTTTAAGATTTGGAAAGAAAGTTTACCCTAAAAATTAGGAGAATTAATCTTTGTGACAAAATGGCATCTCTATAATTTTTATTTCAGCTAACATTTGGAAGTGCTTTCTGTGCTAGTATCTTCCTATGTCCAGTCTATTTCTACATTTCATGCCC
>WAAE01033601.1:0-13488 GCA_013400495.1 Nicator chloris | reverse complement strand
TATTTGCATGGAAAATGCAGTATTTTTTGTACCTCTGTTGTTTCTATGAAATCATAAGTGTAACTAAAACATCAAATTAAATCATTAATTTATAGTTCAATGAACATTATCAATTATAAAATCAAATTTACATTTGAAAAGACAGTGAAGAGTCATTATCTTAAAAATAACATTACTTTCAGTTTATGCTATTTTTGTGAAACTACTACATTGTCTCCTGGAAACAAAGCTCCAATCAGTGAAATATCTTGCAAACATTTTGTTGATTTCAGTAACAATATAAATTTGCAAAAACAATCTTTTCCATGTGAACCTTTTTTTTGCTTTCTGCTCCCCAGAATTTTGACACAAACTTTTAAAAGTAAAAGGATCATTCCTCAAGTGTGTTGCTTTTGACACTTTTACTTCTATTCAGTGTTTCTTTGAAAATGCTGTCTGTTTCAACATTTTTGACAGAATGTATACGCATTTAAAAAGACTCTTTTTTATTTCTCTGGACAATTATTCACTCTTTAAAATCATCTGCAAGGATTCTTAGGAGTGCTATTAAAGGAGTGCTGTTAAAGACTTCTGCTGATTTTGATTAGTCACTTAAATATATTAAAAAGTAAAATAACTATTTTTTTCCACTCATTTTTGTAAACGAATTGCAGGCTTCCTCATGTTGAAGTAAATACTAAAGTCCCTTCTGAATTTCTGAAGCACTTCTTCTATCATACATAATTTAACTTAATATGATGGGCTGATTGAGACACATTTCATGTTACACTACAAAATGTACTCACTTCCCACATAATTCTACACAGTCACTGTTCCCATTGTAAATATCAGATTTCATTATATCTTTGGTATATTTTAGGATGAGGCTCACAGTCTTCACTATTTTATGGATGTACTGCAGAGCTTCATACTAATTCTCTTATTTCTTGCATTTTATGAACAATTTGTCCTTGTTCAAGTAATACATGGTGATACAGCAAATTTGAGAAAGTAGAACAAAGGGAAACTTTAAGAGGGGAATCCAAGGATCCTCTGCTTTAAACTTTCACTATATAGGCTGACTATCACATATCCATTTGTCCATCAGGTTCCATCTCAATTAAACTTCCATCTCTAGCAGCAGTTTTCTGGGTTTTTTGTCACTCAGATATGCACCACTATCACAAAATAGAAACTGTTGTGTACCAGCAGTGTCAAATTTACAGCACATGTATGGACAAAGTAAAATATACTTTGAGGCCCACATTTGCCTTCAAATTAAACACTAGGAGCCCTATCTCCTGATTCTTTTACAAATTACATGAGGAAATAGTGGATCCCTTTCTTATGGCAATTTTTATTCTCATATTATAGAAAAACTAAAGTATCTATTATTTATTAACATACTTTGGATTAAGACCAAGTAAGTTCTTACTCTGGGCATATTACACAGACTGAATTACATCTGCTTTTCAATAGACAATGTGTTTCCCAAGTCCTATATCAGGCATTCTTATCAACATTTTCCATTGATACATCCTTTTCATAGCCTTTTGGTCAGTGGTCTGTTGACTTTGGCTTTGTTTTCTTGTTTTTGTTTTTTACTTTCAGAATGTTTACTACTAATCCAATTAAATATAAATACAAAATATTTATTATCAAGATAATTTTTTGTCACATTAAATTTTATTTGCATAGGTCTAGTGTATGTGAATTATGAATGCCTTTTTTATTCCTTCTTACCTAGTATCTCTACTAACATTGCTACTTCACTTTCTCTGAACATGTATTAAGAAATTTATGATTATTGACCTTATTTCTGCTGCCCACAGAATTTTTCCCCCACTGATATTTTTGCTGCCTTAATCTATAATTTAATTTACACCTACAGAAAAAAAATTGAATTACAAAATCACAGAAAAAAAAAATTCTGAAGGGGACTACTGAAAATAGTCCTCTCTTTGAACCTCCTGCTCAAAACCCATCTAACCTTAAGATTAGACCAGATTATTCACAGTCTTATCTAGCTGTACGCTGAATACCTCCAAAGGTGAAAATTCCACAGTATCTATATACAAATTATCCCACTGCTTAACCTTTCATATTGTGTTTTGTTTGCTTTGTTGCCTCCCACTCTTTTATTTTATAAGAATTTCCCTTTGTATACCTTGTGGTTTCTGTCCCTCCTTCTTTCACTGTGCACCCCCAAATTGAGCCCAACACTCTTTTCTGAACTCTTCTGTGAGCAGTACAGTGCTATTAAATTACTCTTTAAATATCTCTTCCTCAAGCTATTCAGCCACCCCTCATTTCATGTGCTCTTTAGTGGCTCTTCACTGTACTATCTCCAGTTTGTCACTATCTTTGATGCTTTAAATGTGACCCAAAGCAGAAATGCATGTTTCTGCTTTGTTTGGTTTTCTGTTCATGTTTTCCAGTTCAAACTGAGTTTGCACATTTAATTCATCTTTTCTTAAAACATCTTTGTATGTTTCTCAGTTTTTCCTGTCACCACTTTTATGGAATAGCACTGTTATAAACACACAAGCTTGATCAGTCATGTCATAGAATCATGGCTTATGTAGGAAGGGACCTTTAAAGATCATCTAGTCCAACCCTCTCTGCCAGGGCAGAGGGACACCTTCTACATGACCAGGTTGCTCAAAGCCCCATCCCACCTCACCTTGAAAAACTCCAGTGACGGGGCATCCACAGCTTCTCTGAGCAATCTGATCCACTGCCTCACCTCACTCTTTCTGTAAAAATGTTCTCTTCTATGTAACCAATCAAAGTCTAACTTATTTCAGTTTAAATTCCCTTTTACTCTCAGTATTGATCTTAGTAAAAAATTATTCCTCGGTTTTTCTTATAAATTCTCTTTCAGTATTGAAAGATGTCAATGAGGTCTCCCTGGACCCTTCTCCAGGCAAAATATCCCCAACTCTCTCAGCCTTTCTTTCTAAGATAGGTGCTCCAGCCCTCTGATGACATTTTTTGGCCTCCTGTCAATGTTCTCTAACAAGCCCATATATTTTAGTACTGGGGCCCTCACAGCTGATGCAGTCCTGTGGTTGGGGTCTCATCAGGCAGGAGCAGAGGAGGGGAATAACTTCAAAGTGCTGGCCACACTTCTGATTAGCCCTGGATATGATTGCCAGTGCTTCTGGGAACAGAAAAATGTTGTGCAACAGTTATTATTTGGGGAAAAAACAAACAAACAAAACAAACCAAAAATCCAACAAAAACAAAGGGGGTGGGGCTTTAAATAGTTCATAATTATCGAAGGAATTTTTAATGACAGGTCATCATTCCAAATTAGGTATGATAGGCTAACTAGATGGTTTAAATCAAAAACTGTTTGGGGAGAATAAAGGGGAATTAAGGTCAATTAAAAAGATAATGTGGACTCGAATCTGGAAACTTTTCTCTTATTTTTCCAATTCTACTTTCCTGTATTCTAAGTGTTAAGTACAAGGTCTTCCCAAATAGGAATTATGGCAATATGTGAAACAGAAGTTTGAGGTTTTACAATTCTTTAGTTGGAAAGTGCCTGGCTTTTTCTTGTAGTTTATCTGAAACATGGTCTAATTCCTCAGCAGGAGATATCAGGTAACAGATAAGTAGTAGAAACTTCAGTGTCTTTCCAATTTCTTCTCTGCATTTCAGAGGGCAAATAGCAAGCACATGTAATTCTTGAAAGAACTCCTCTATACACTTATTTGTGTAATGGGGGTCTGGACATAGTTGTACTGTTGTCTTACCTGATATAGCCTTTGAGCAGTACCTGGAAAAGTCTCTGACTGCCCTCTTGATTTCTAGCTCTGCAGGTATCTCTGAACAATTTTGCTTGTATTTATATCTCAGCCTCAGCCACGACCTCAGGAAATCTCATAAACAATAAAATCATATTCTAAGAGGTATAAAGAAAACAATGGGTTTTGACATCACTGTATGAGTCCTCATGCAATATTTTTGTCCCTTTGTCATCCTCATTGATTCTTTTACCCTTCTTGCTTCTAGACAGAAGCCATCACTAGCACAAAGACTTTTTTTCTCAGGTGTTACGTGTCCCTGAGATGCTGAGGTCCTAATCTCCTTCAGGGGTTCATCTCTCACCCACTCACCCCACCAACTCCTGGCTGTTCCCGGGGGCCCAGTAGGACCTGGTGGAAGTTTTTCCACCAGTCCCAGGACACAAAAAGTCATTGTTCCCCCCACCCCCCAGTCTCTTGGGCTGCTGTCCCTGAGTAAGCAGCAGCTCCATCTTGGGGGCAACAGTCACATGAGAACTGGGGGAACCAGCTCCAGCCATCTACAATCACCTCCATCTGCCAAGTCCGGCCCAGCTAACTGAGAGAGGCTTGTTCTGCTTCTGCCAGGGCTGTTCTTGTGCTAGGGACTAACCAGGGAAAGGGGATGGTATAAAGTAAGTCCAAGCATATCTGTATACATGAAATATGCTTCAAGATAGAAGAACAATTTTCATGACACGGTGTCTTAATTAGGATCTACACACAGGGTGAACTGCTGAAGTCTGGATCAGCTTTAGAACTTTGTCAGTTTAAGATTTTTAAGCACCTCTAAGCAGAAAGGCAGTAATGCTTATTTCAGAGAGCATTACACGTGGCATGTTGTAATCCCATACGAGACTTGCCAAAAGCTTGTCACTTTTCCTATTAAATTTCAGGTATAATATCATCATTGTGCAAAGGGCCTAGGCATGCCATTGAATCCACCAGAGTGGGTTATACCCCTATAATTAAAGTGCACTATTTATTTCAGTATGTTAAACAGAACAAGAGCTTGCAGCTTGCTCTCTGCTTAATTTTGTGGAGCAAGGGGAGGGAAAGCATTTGGAACCACAAAGAGGGCAGTGTTTTTAATTTTGAAATACGCATCCTGAGTTTCCCAAAATGGGAAGGGGGGGAAGGGAGGGGTGTTGCATATATAATCAGTTTCTTACCAAACTGTGGGCTTATTTTCCTTCAGTTCTGCCTTTGAGAAATCACAAGCTTTTAAGGTTTATATGCAGGAACACAGTTTTCATAAAACAACTTTAATTGAAGCAAATTACATCATTAGTCTACATTTATCACCATAATATTTGAAAATGAAATAATTGCCTTTATGTGGAGGTTCTAAGTAATCTTATTACTAAATTATGTCAAAGCATCTTTGTGAATAGTATTTTAGAAAATAAAGTAAATCACTTTTTCCAAAAAGCCATGTTTTAACGACATCAGAAAATGAGCTTTGAATGCAACATCTGAGGCTTCAGAAGCTACAATTTGTGTTAAGACTAATAGCTCTTATGCAGGTAGAAAGGAACTAACAGAACATTAAATATTCAAAAGTGTTACTGCATTTTTGAGAGAAAAGAAGATTTTGCTCTAGTGTTTGTTATATACTTTGTTTCTGGATCTTAAACTATTCCGTGTACTTGTTTATTTGCTTTTTATTTTTGTTTCATTGTATTTTCTTTGTATGGAAAAAATAATAATTCAAAATAAACATTCTATATTTGAATTCTTAGCAGTTATAAATCATGTCAGCATGCACATTTTTATCCTTGTATAATCTACTAAATTGAAAGGGGAAAATGGTTTCATTTAATATAAGTAAAAGATAATCAAACCATTTTTGATTATTTGGTTATTTCTTATTTCTAAGGATCTCTTCCGACATTTTTACTCAAGGAAGATAGTAGACTAAGTGGAAGCCCCCTGTAGTTGATATCCAGAACCTGAAAACTTTCTCTTGACAAGACCTGTGTAGGTGCTTACAGTGATACATGAAGTATGCTCTTAAAACACAACTACAGATAAAAGTAAGGAGGGCAGAATTTTACTGACATTATGTGGCTAGCAGTCTACTAAAGAAATATGTTGAATAAAAAATAAAATAAGGTGATTCAGTTTGTTCCTCATCTTGAAAAACAAAAATGTCAAATAAAATAGCCACACTAGTAAGTTTGGGGGAAAAAGGACCTCACTGGAAGGCCTACATACTTTCTACTGAAACTAAAGTGCTGTACAGCAAAATCCAGAGACAAAATAAATAGATTTAAGACATGATCTAATACTTATGTTATTCTGTTTCAGTGGAAGAGGAAGACTTTGACTTTTCCAGCAGATTTCCTAGGGTTATTTTGTAGCGTTTCATTCCTCTTTATTTTTTATTTTAATCCATTTTTTTCTTTATGTAAAATGCAATAAAACTCTGAACAATGTGATGCTAACATCTGAAAGCAGTTTTTTCATTGTTATGACATTGTGAACCCAGTGCCTACAAGTTCAAGGATCCTCTCAGCACATAAAAACTGTAAAGCAGCAGGTTAATATCCTGCTGCTTTCATACTGAAATGAATATCTCAATGAAATAGAGAACAGAATTTTAAAGCTTTTTTTTTTTTTTTTTTAGTTAATGGATTGATAGTTCGCCTACCACTGGAACAACTATGCAAGCAGTGACCAAATTAAAACCCAGAAAGCTCTCTGCCTGTTGGTTACACAGAGGAACTAATATTGAAGCTTCAAACAATTTTAGCAACAAAATTTTCTTTTTGTTGTAAAAATAGAAAGACTAGAATGAAACAAGACAAAAAAAAAAAAAAAACCCAAAAACAAACAAACAAAAAACCCTCAGAAGACAATATCCTTCTTCTTCCCTGCTGTCAAGTACTTCAACATTGAAATCTGATGACAAGCAGATGACTTTAAAAGATTAAATTGTATATAGGTAAATTATGTGTGTAAAGTCATAATTTATGAGAATTTTATTAGTATTTGTTTTATACTCTGAGAAATATAATATGTTATGAGAAATGAAATAAAATTTTACCTAAATGTTCCCTAATCAGTCTAGAAATTCACCATTGAATTAACTAATAAAAAGTAGTTGAAATCTGATCCAATGTGTTTGGACTTGAGGACAGTAATTATTAATCAATATCCATGTATGTAAAAAGATCTCACATCTGTAGTTCATCTAAAAAAGAAAAAACCCTAAACCAATCAATCAAAACTGAAAAAATCCACAAAAACAGAGCAAACAAACAAAACCCCACCAAACAAGAACCTGGTCAAGAATCACTATTTCTTCTTCATAAAATCTTAAGAAGATCAGGGTTTTGAAAGAAAAAAAAATAGATTTTCAAGGAGACATCTAATAGAAAACCAAGAAGCACCATTTGAATTAACCATATGGCCCATATTTAGAGTAGGAGGACCTCTAGAAAAATCTCTGCTATTCATTGTTTTTGTCAAAAGGTTTGACAAGTATGGCAGAAATGTTAGAGGCTTTTGAAGTAGGATCTTAAGATGGAAAAATCAAAGCTTGCTCTCAAGTGATTTTTTTCTTCTGAACAAAATCCTTGGATCTATGTCATAAAGTTTTAGTAGCAGGTGCTGCAAAGGTGGCCTCTGTGTGAAGATATGGTGGGCTTCCCTGTGTCAGGAAGGTCTAGCACCAGATGGCTCCACAATGGACCCACTGCAGAACCCTGGTGCCCCTCTGTGTCAACATGTTTAAGAAAGGAAGAAGAATGCTGTATAGGCAGAAAAGAAAGGAAGAGGAAGCACCAGGGGTAGAAGGTAAAGCAGAGGAGAAAGAGAATAGGGAAGAGGAGGAGGAGGAAAAGAGGACCCAGGCTGGAGGAGATGGGTATTTCCTGAAGGAACTATAGTTTGTGGAGAACACACTCCAGAGAAGATTTTTCTTTTTGCCCAGAAGGACTGATTACAGCCCATGGGAAAGCACACACCAGGGCAAAGGAAAACTGTGAGAAGGAGGGAGTGGCAAGGAGGAGACACCAACACCTATTTCTCCTTACACTTTACCCTGCTACTTAGGGTGAGAGTAAGAAAGTCTGTGTGAATGTCTGAAATTAAGTTTCAGAGAGTGGGAAAGAAATGCCTTGTTTTATTGTTTGTCTTGCTTTCTCCCTATCCAAACCTATTTTAAATGGCAATAAAATAAATAAATTTCTCCCAGTATTTGGTAAGCAGTCTCCAGTCTTTCTTTCAGCCTAAAAGATTTTTAGTCCTATTTTTTGTTCCAGCCTCCCAAAAGGAGGGGAGTGAAGGATTGACTGAGTTGGTGTTTGGCTGTTAGCCAGGGCTAGCCCACCAAAACAATAAAAATATTCTACTGACATAATCGTACAAGACAGGCTTAAACTTCTGCAGAATCAGTCACCATTGAGATAAACACTGTTTAACCAAAAGATGGAAGTATTTGTCTCAGAATTAGCAAGAATAATACAGTGTTTTATATTTTCCCTTATGATGACTGACTTTTGACTCTGATATATAACCCAAGTTCTGGAAACAGCAGAATTGAAAATACTTGCAGTGAATTATCGTCAATGACTGGCTTGTTTCCAAAGAATGCATTACCACTGAGGTGATTTACCAATGTCTTCCACTACATATTAAAGCTACCTATAATTCACTTTTAAATTTGTAGCTGAAGATAGTTGTCACTGCTTTCTTCATGCAGGTAGAAACACACTCACAAACACGTTATTGTAGCCTACTTCTCTAGTTGCTTGACTGTACTGTTTATTTCTCTTCAGTGACATAATAGATATCTGCACAGGGGTTAAAAATGTAATAAGTAGGGGTTCTTTCACACGGTTTTGGGTACCCCAAATGATATGAATTATAATGATAACCATAGCCTTTGCATATGCAGTTGAATTTACCTCTGGTACTTCTTTTAGTTTAGAAAAAGTAAGTGTAAATTCTTCTGTCTTATATTATTGGATTGTCAGTAATATTGAACTTTACCAGTTAGATGGATTTTGAATTCCACACCACAGCCACAACAAACACTCCCCACTACAGTCTCTAAATGCAAGAAAGGAGAGTTAGTTCTTAGATAGTGTTTTCTTTTAGGTGAGGTCACAAAAAACTGTAGTGACTCTATCTCCACATAAAGCTGTCCTCATATTTCCAATAAAACTCCAAAAGGAGACACATGCTGAGACTGAGGAATTTTCAGGATGTTAAATATTTTAAATCTCTGTATCTGGAGGCAAAGAATATGAGAATAAGCCAATTCCCACTCCAGATTTGCTGTTCAAGACCTGTTATTCAAATACTTGGCTAAATCTTTAGGTTTCACTTTTTATAGGGAGGAATGGGAGTGGTGATTTGCTTTGAATTCACTCTTCAAACTTTTTTTTCAAATATAAAAATAAAATCTGCAGTATTTAAAATTTTGGGACCATGAGAATGACTTTAGTTCACACTCTACAAGCACCAAAAGGAACAGGTTGAATTGTCAGTGAATAAATATTGACTTTTACTATAATTATATTAATGACTTTAGTTAATATGAAAGCAGTTAAAATTCAGAAACATTTTATACATATCAATTCTCCATTTCTACAGCATAAAAGCAGATTAAATTAGTTAAATTCTATGTTTTTTCTTGAATAAAAAATCTGCCAAACTGGGCCAAAAGGAAAATCATGTATTTAACTGCTTATAAATAAACCATAAACTGTGATGAAATTTGAAAGTTTCTGACATAGTTGCCTGTAGAATTTGAATAAGTTACAGAGGCTGCAAACATTGCTATTCATTAAGTCCTACTGGTGAGTTCACAGTTATTCACATATCCAATCGTATTGTTTTCAAAGCTGATACTTCATACTGGGTTTTCTTAGTGGAAAAAATTTTTAGATGTTAAACATCACCAGAAAAAAACCACCCATAAATAATTAAATAACAGGAAACTGATAAAAAAATACTTCAGAAATTAATATTTACCTGTAAATGTTAAAGCATTTACACATCTGTCACAGTGTTTTAAAAGAGATAAAATAGTCTGGTTAAATAGTGTCAACTATATTCAAGAACAACTCTGCGAGAGAAGTAACGAGAAAAAGGCATCTGAGGATAGTAAAGAACTGTATTTGATGCTAAAACTGTCAAGTCTAAGTGCTTATAAATTCATATTTAGGCATCAGATATGAAGAATCACATCTTTATACTGTTCATCAACCAGAAGCTTTCATGCAGATAATGAAAGGAAAAGGCCAGAATTTAAAAAAAAACAAAAAAAACCACACAAAGCAAATCTTCTTGAGACCTCATAGGAATCTGTAGTGTAGAGACAGTTGATTTTTCTTTAAAGTAGGTGCTCTTCTATTTTGCCTTTTACTAAACAGTACTGAGTTGAGCTAGAGACGAGGTAGACATAACCTTCTATATTATAATGATTTAGAAGATATGTCTTATCTTTGCGTGTCCAGAGAACTGCCTGAATCAATGGCATACAAAGCCCTGTTTTCTCTTGGGCACAAGGGACAGGCATAAGAAGTCCAGCCCAGACTCAGTAAGAGAGGTAAAGAGAGCAATCAAGTGTGTCAAAGCAGCCTGATTCATAATAATGACTGGGATTCAAAATACAGGTTGTCTTGAGAGTGTGGCATTGCTGTGAGATTAATTACACTACTGCCTAAATAATAAGTTCAGACACAATTCCATGTTCCTATAGATATGCTGCATTTAATTGGGAAATTAGCTTTGTCAGCATTACTAAGAAATCTTCATAAGAGGCCATAACATTTTAATATGATTTTAGGATCTGATAGCTAAATTAATTAACTTGGACTTGGAAAAAAAAATCAAATCTCTATAATGTGTATCTGAAGACAATTTGAATATAAAAATATACTTGCAGTATTAATGAGATCCAAATCCTTTTTTTGGGAAGGAAACTGGAGGCAGAAAAGGTAAAGATTAGGGGCTGAGATTGAAAAATAAAAAAGTATATATTGGAAATAGCAACAGGATAAGCAAACAAGCAGTGTCAGCAACAATATTAGGAACAAAACTGTTCATCAAGGAGAGCCCAATTCACAGGCAGAATACTCTCCACGGTGCCTAACCTGACCACAGACCCAGCACCCCAACTGGTACCCCAGCTTGGAACTGGCATTATCCAATCCCTCCCTCCTGCTTGGAACCAGCACTCCCCAAATGCCCCATCAGGCTGAGAACTGGCATTGCCCAACCACTCCCTCCATCTTAGAATCAGCATTCCCCAAATGCTCCACCAGGCTCAGAACTGGTGTTACCCCACCACTCTTTCTGCCACATTTATTTGACAGTACAGAAACTTTTTCCACAGAAGAGACTCCCTTCTCTCCTGCCCCTGGCAATGATGTGAGATGATATAGAATAACGTCTTGGTCCTAGTTATTTTCATGAGAAAAATACCTTGTTTGTGATTATGGTTGTGTAACAACTTCTGCAGCTGGATACCCACCCAGAATTTTGTAATTTGCCCTCCTCAACACGACAAGGTGAGAAAATTGGAAGAAAAAATGCATGGGTCAAAAGAAACGTAGGCAGACTGCTTACCATTTTTCATAAAGGACAAAGCAATTTATTGTCAAGTAAAGTAGATTAAGATAATGGGAAACAAAGACAAATTATTTAAAAAAAAAACCAAAAAACCAACCAAAAAAAAAAAAAAAAACAAACCCCAAAAAACCCAACTTCTTCCCTAACCCTGCCTCTTCAGACTAAACTTCACTACTTCTCTCCTGACTTTTCTACCTAGCCCTCCAGAGCTGTCAAGGTGGGATGGACGATTACATGATTAGTTATGAGTCCATATCACCTCCTCTCTGCCTCTCCTTCCTCACATTTTTCTCCTGCTTCAGCATGGGTTCTTCCACAGGCTGAAGTCCACTGTAAGTCTGTTAGGAACTGTTGCCCCTGTCATTGGGCTGCTTCAACCTCTTCTTACAAAGGCCACCCCTGCAGCATCCCTGCAATGAAAACTTTGACATGTACAGCAAATATAGTGACAAAGCAGAGTGGGGAGAACCCACTTCACTCCCTAAATAAGGACCTAAATAAGGATGTTCTTTCTGAGTTTTTAAAGAGAAAACAAAAACATCATTGTCGTTCTGATATCAGAAAGAATAGTTTTCACCAAGTTTCACTAAGAACACATATATGTACAAACACATGTTGTCCAGACAGTCCTAATTTATTGAAAGCTAGACTAGGTCCTTTCTGGCAATGTAGCAGCTTACATGAAGAGAAAGACAACACATCTTATTGTCTTCAAGAAAGCATTCTTCATTTATTTGCATCTGCTCCAGAGGTCATCACTGTATGAATTTCATTCTCTGGATAGGAATTGACAAATAAGCAGATATAGATGATAGAACATCTGACTTTTCTTACCTGTAAATCTTAGAATGTCATCAAAGACTCTAAAATGGAAGTACACATCTCACTCCTTTCACTGTAAAAGTTTTATGACTTTTTCAGATTTAAATATCTAACTTTGATGCCTAAAGGAAGACAGTGTTTTGTTCCTTGGATAAATTCTACAATAACAAAGCAAAACAACTCAGTTTTTATGAAGTGTTATCATAAAGAAGGTTTTAGTTATCCAAAAGCATCCACTTGTGCCTTTTCCAGTCTCTACGTTACTGTGAAGGGATATACTGAAGTCATATAATACTTAGGGACAGAAGAGACTTCAGCTGTTGAGTCACCAGACACACACAAAAAGAAACCTATCTTAATCTCAGTGATGGTTTTAGTCCCTAGATGAGAGCTTCACTGAAAATGCATTTGTAATCATTTTCTCTTTTCATAACAAACCAGATACTTGGTAGCTCTATGTGACTCATAATCTAAATACATCAAAGGACAAGAATGACATTTTCCTACTGAGCTGAGGTTTTACACTGTGACTTCAACAAGGAGCTTGGTGGAAGAATGAGATAAAAGAATTTGCTTTTCCTTCACAGTGTCTGGCTACTTCGGCATGTAAGTTCTATAATTAAAGCAGTGCAGGGGATAAGGTTAAAAAGTGAGGTTAATGTAGGAGAATACTAACTTTTTGCCACATTAGGAGGAATTTGCTTTCTTTGAATGAAAAACTACTTATACATGAAAATAAAATACCTCTGTTGTGGGAATTTTGAGCTGTTTATATGATCTAAAGAACACCAAGCTGAGTGATGCCATTGATGCAATAGATGGAGGAAATGACTTCTGGAGGGACTTTGACAGGCTTGAGGAGTGCATCCATGAATAACCTCATGAAGTTAATAAAGCCATATGTAAAGTCTTGTACCTGGGTCAAGACAACTCCCAGTATCATGAGGATAAATATTTTGACAACAGCCCTGTGGACATGGACTTAATGATACTCATGGTTGAAAAAATATGAGGCAATACTGTATGTTTGCAGCCCTGAAAGTCAATCATATCCAGGTCTGCATCAACAGAATTATGGCCAGCAGATTGAGGGGGATGATTCTTTCCCTACACTCTGCTCTCATAGGACCCCCACCTGGAGTGCTGTGTCCAGCTCTGGAATACCAAAACATGGTTGTGTTAGAGCACATCCAGAAATCATCAGAGGGATAGAGCATTTATGCTATCAAGACAAGCTAAGAGAGTTGGGGTTGTTCATCTTGTGAAACACAAGACTCAGTCCATCTAAGAAAGATGGAGAGGAACTTTT
>WAAE01033545.1:0-33391 GCA_013400495.1 Nicator chloris | reverse complement strand
CAGAATTCAAGTGAGAGCAGCTGTCTATTCAAATGTTTAGATTCTTATTCATGTCATCAACCAACACTCAATTGCTAGCTGAAATACTGAGAGGAAAAATCAGTTATAAATTCCTCCCATACCTATGTATATTTTTTGACATCCCTTCATTGTAACTTTAATAACAAGAAAGGATTTTCTCTTTCTTCCCACTAAACATACATAAAATGGTATCTCTGCTGCAGTACATATGGTATTTTAATTGCATTTCATTGTTCTCAAACCTAATTTGCTGCATGTTAAGTCTAATGATATTAGAGCTGGGAGCTGAATCAGTGTTCACACGAGAAAATTTGGGAAAATGTACTATTATGCATAGTAAATCCAAAAGTGCAGGTTTTTTCCTATGTCTTGAAGAAAGTCCAATTTATTTTAAGAATTATTTGCCATTCAAGACAAACATTACATCAAATAAGTGTATTGCAGCCTTTTTTGAGAGTGCTGTATTTCTTTTGTATAGTAAAAAATGGCAGGTTCCAATTGCACACATCACAGAGTGGCTTTTAAGAGAAAGCAAATGTTTACTAAGTGATTAACTGACAAAGAATCATAGCGTTATTAAGTTGGAAAAGACCTGTAAGACCATCAATATTTGGGACCTGTTCTGAAGGATCCAAAACAGGTTTAGCTGTTATATCCCAGTATGATGGAAGATGCTGAAATGTTTCCTATATCTTCATTGAGAAACTTTTTATATTGAGCATAACAAAAAAAGGCATAACCAAAAGCACATAAACAAACAAGCTCACCAGCTTTTTCCAGTAGCTAGTCCATTCAGAAAGACGACCTGTTGGAGTACTTGGAAGTAGTGGAATTGGTAGCCACCGCCTAACACTGCTTGCTGGAGTTAATCTTAGTAATTATATCTCTCTCTCTAATTATATATTCTTCCTCATCTGTAAAATAGTTACTTAATTCTTTTTTGTGAGCTATATATGTGAGCAACATGACCTGCTGCAGGCTGAAGTGATGGAGCTCGTCTAAAACTATGATTTTGTCTGGGGCATGCTCTGAAGCCCCAGCTTTTTGTTGTTTTCGTTTTTGTGGGGTTTTTTTCGTTTGATGGGATTTTTTCCTCTTAAGAAGAGGGATACAACTTAGGTATGTCAGCTGGTGAGAACAAAACTGAGGAATACAAGAGTGACATCTAATCTTGGTAAAACAATATGAGAACGCAGCCCTCCCTCAAGTCCTGTGAGGACTCTGGCTGTTGGTCAGGACAGACAAATGGCATTTTCTTTTGTTATAAGCTGTTTGGGGAGGAGGGGCTTTGTATCAGAAATGAAGGGCAGGATTCATTCAAGTGAAAGACCGTACAGGGAATACCTGGCTTGTAGATCTCATGGTTATGTACTTCCAACAGAAAAAAAAATATTGTGTGCATTCATGTTTTTTCAATTGGCTAAAATCCCATGCTGGATGGGTTTCAGTACTCCAGTGTTCACAAGACAAAGGCACCTACAATTCCTTTCATTGTTAGGACACAGAATCGCAAGGTCTTCATTTTCGAATTGAATATATAAAAATGTCACACTCTCCTGGCCACACACAGAAAAACAGAAAGTAAGACATCCTGCTGGTGGGATCCTGTTACACCAACTGGTGTTCCACTTGGATCACAACACTTTAGACTTAAAGGCTAGAAAGGAAAGAAGTGTGGTTCCTGCACCTAACCAAACAACTTGTTAAACTGTGAGAATATTGTTTAAAATGAAATCCTGATTAGAAGTAAGTGGAAATTTCTCACCTTTCTGAGCAAACTGTTTTGGTGGTTAACTAAACCTATTGTTACAGTGCAAGTTAGCATTATTTTGAATGTTGTGCAATTTTACCATCAGCATGGCCAATAACCATATGGGAGGCAAACAGTATCATGAAAATTATTACAAAAAGGTGGAGAGTGTTGTCACCTGTATATGAGGGTTAAATAGGATCAGCTTCTCACAAGTTTTTTATCTTGGAGTGAGAAGGATGTTATGTGGAACATTTTAAAGATCTACCCCTTCCATATGTGGTACAATGAATTAGAGTTTAAGTTACTTGTCTTTTAATGTGTGCTGCCCTTGAGGAGATGGGGGAAAAAAAGGAATAGCAACAAAAGTAGTGAGGGTCTTGTAAACATGGACTGACATGGCATCATGTTATTGTGTTGCAAATGGCATCAAAATATGTTGATGGGGGAATATTTTTGGAAAATTTAATTCCGACATTGAAGGTTTGTCTTGAACAAATATTTTTTTATGATAAATAAGGGGTTTTTTTGGCAAAAAGATTGATAGGATACATGATTCTGTCTTTGAGCATAGATCAGGAGGACAGCAGACCTTAATTTCTCTATCACTCCTTCTGTTGGGAAAAAAACAAGAATGAAAATCACAATATTGTCATGTTGCCACAGAAGCTGGAGGGTTCCTCTGTAGTTACACATCTGTGATTTTGAAAACTAAATTCCTATTTCAGTTTCAGCATCATCGTGAAGCTGACAGTGGGAATCTGATTAAAAAAATTAAGAGTAATAGAGTGTAAATCAATTGTAAACCTAGTAAGTGATTACTTCTCCCCAGCCCCTTTTCCATGTGTACAGATGCACTTGTCTGCTTTCAAGAGCTTCCTAAATTGTAGAAGAAAGTGTTACATTTAAATCATCTGTGCATCTTTTCTGCTGGAAAGTCCATTTCAATTGAAAGTATCTGCTGCCATTAGCGGAACAATTCCTGATGCTTCTTGTTCTTTGCTGTAGCTAAGCACTTTGTTTCTGACTTCCTTTCAGAGGCATAAAGTTCTGGAGGAGTGGAAAAATAAATATATATATATGATATGGAAATAGCTTTCCTATCCAAGTGGAAACAGGTTTAGTCAGCTTGCAGGAGGGGTCCATAAATGTGATACAGTAGAGGAACTCACAGAGCTGTACTTTAATGGCCATTAATTGCCTGTGCCACGCATTCAGGGTCAGGATACATGGAATACATATGCTTGTATTGTGAATGGAAAGAAAAATATTTTCTGAGCAAAAGAAAATCTAACGTTAATTAAAATTTTCCAGGGCTTGGGTTGGATAATTCTTCTTTTGTGTTCTTAAATCTCCTTTGATTTTAATTGCATGACAAAAAATTGACTGTAAGTGTAATGTTAGCAAATGTTCTTATTTGATTACAAACATTTGTGAATGCTAAGTCAAAGAATTAAATTACTTTAATTGGGGTGGGTTTGTTTTCTGTTTCTTCATGAGGTTTTTGTATATTGTCTTTTTTCCTCCAAGACAGCCACACTGGTAATAAGCTTGTATTGTCAGAATGCTGAAGATTATTCCTCTAATCTATTCAGTAAGATCTGCTCCCCTTTAGGTGAAAAAAAAAAAATCAGCTGAGCATACCTAAAAATGTCTAGAAAATCCTATTACACTTAGTGAATTTCAGTTATGTATTTCAGATTCACAGAGAATTCAATGAGTGCTCAGATCAAATATGAAAAACTGTAGCAAGTTTCCGATGTTATGCAGAGTTTCCCTCCCTCCCCTCTTCTGTGCTGTCTTAGAGAAACAAGGAAATTATTCTCAGATATGGCAAAGGATAAAATGAAATCATTAACATTAAAACATACCTAATACTGTGTGATATGTTTTAAAACTGGAAACAAATGTAGGATATGTCTTATCTGTCTGTCGTGACTCCCTGTGCATCTGTCTGTCTTTCTAGAGCAAGTCAATAAAAATGATTAGAGCTGGCATCTCACAATTGTACAGCCTTAAAGCATGGAGCAATAATACTGTGAAGGAAATTTTTTTCCTGACCTTTTCAAATTACATCCAACTGTCTAGGGAATTTCTCAGTGACTAGAGGTAATAAAGTTCAATCCGTTTTGCCGGTTGGCTTCAAATTTAGCTCCTCAGAAGCCCTAACTTATCTATTCTTTTTATCTTGGCCTTGGCATCTATTCAGTACAGTAATCCATGCATCTAATCTTTTTTTTCTCTCCCCTCTCAGGTTTAGCTGGTGGATCATATTGTGAAATCTGCAGCCATGAAAGGCCCTCCATTTACTGCACCCTTCAAAACGAAATGTTAGCATGGGAGGCTAAGCTGGTATGTTGCCTTTGAGAGGCTCTTGTTGAATTTAATTAGCTTTTAGATTTCATCTCCATCTCGCATCTCAGCTTTCACCATTGTGTGTGATTTAGGCTTCACTGACTTCCATTATTTAAAACTTTTACAACTTAGCTGTGCCGCTTTAGAATACTGAGGGGAAAGTAATGTTTAAAGCTCATTGTCTTAAATTGATTCCTATTTAGTTTTTATGATATGAGCTCAGAAACAATAGAGAAACAGCCTTCCAGTAAGTGAGGATTCAAGTGACAAAGACAACCAGTTCTGCATGTCTCGTTTCTCATTTTACTCCATGAAGTAAAACCAGAAACCGGTAAAGAACATTTTTAGCAAAATATTTCTTAAATTATTTTTAAATTTGTAAAAGCTGGACTTTACTGCTGTCTCTTCCCTGAAATATTAAGCCTGTGTTTAGATATGTATCTGACCTTCTAATGAATGACCTGTAGAATATTCAAAATGCATGCATATCTAAAAGCACCAGTAAAACACTTGCTTTTAATCATGCAAGTAATACAGTGGAAGATGTGTAGCTATCTTAATACAGATGCAAGGGAAAGGAGTAGCTACAAAATGGTTTGGTAAAGATAGGAGGTTTGGGGTTTTTTCTTTTTTTTTTCCTGAATTATTCTTAATTTTGATTCTCTCTTCTGAAGTGAAGGGAAACCTGGTCAGACGGGTAAAGTACAAAATTGGGAATATATAGATCTTGCCCCTGTATGTAAATGGGCTTCTGCTAGGGCTGTCACGTGTTTGTCAAGTCAATCACTGTACCATAACCCTGGCTATTGTGAAAAGCTCTCAGGCAGTGCTCAGCAGAGTATGAGCACAGAGTGCAAGCTGACTATTTCACTGTGTTTAATTGATTCAGCTAAAATGAAATAGGTTCATTTTTAATCAAAATATATTGTGCTCCATTGATACTAGCCATGTTCAAAGTGGACTAATCAGTAATCTGTCATTCCTGAAAGAATGGCATTCTCAACAACACTACTGAGGATAGCTTTAGTTCTGAAATTAATTTAGGAAAAAACAGTACCCCCACATTTGTGAGGCTTCTCGCATTCACAGGTTTTTTTTTTAGTGTCCTTACTGTCATTTCCTGAAAAGAAATGTTCCTAAATTGACAGATCCAGCTATATTTTTAATCAAGCAGGAGTAACTATTTCAAAATTCTTTTATTAGTTTAGTGCAAAAGATAACATACCCAAATTTGCAATCAGCTAGATCGTGTCCTTCTTTCAGAGATAATATGGAGGGACATACCAGAGCGTACATGAACATCCAGCTTGATATTAAAAGAAAGTTAAATAAATGTTTGTGTGGATGCGTTAATTTACTTTCACATCTTGGAAGCTCCACTGATACATGTAGAGTTATTTTTTGTAGAACCAACTGTTTTTCAATCTACATGAATTAGGCTTCTCCTGATACTCCAGCATTCAGGTTGGTCTCTAGATATGGAGACAAGCAACCCCAAAGGGTCCATAATTTACCAAGTATCAGAGGTCTGAGAAAGACCTCATGAAATAGCAAATTTTAGCTTCTCAAAGCAACGTCACTGTTGTTGGCTACATATATATATATTACAGTAGGTGCTTGAAAAATATACAATAAATATCCCCCATAATATTTTAGGTAGAAATACATAGGAATGGGATAACTTTGAATGCAAGTGGGATATTCAGATGGTGGTGATGTGAGTTTTCTTTCACTGAACAAGTTCTTATTTCCAGAATTCTTTCTAATTTGCAAACCTGAATGCTGGGCAGCAGCAGTTCTGCTGACAACTTTTCTAACATACTGATGGTTTTCAGCTCAAAAATATTGAAAATTAATTTTGAGGAGAAAGTATTTTTCTTGTTTATTTATTTTAATTCCATTCAGCACAGTATATATTACATAAAAGGATCTATGTTGTAATATCTAAATGCTTACATTTCGTTTCTTGGGGTGTCTGTGTGTCTGTTTTCCACTTGGAATGTAGCTATGTTTTACTTTGTCAATGCCAGGCATTAAGGATTACTGAAGGCCTCAACACCTCAGAAGGATATTCCAGTTTTTGTCATTAGTGGGGAATATAGAAATCTTTGCAAACGAATCCATTCCTTAAAGTAGCTAATTAAAATAAAACCACAAGTGTCTTTCAAATCAAACATACTACATTATGTCTTATAGTGGGAAACAACAGATGTCCAGATGTTTTCTTGGTTTAATGTCTTTATAGCTTTCCTTTCTATTCTGTCTTTCCTGATTTTCATAAATGGGGAGTACAATAATAGTCTGCCAAGCATAGATATATGAGAAATGATGTTTCAGCTTTGTTTTTCCTCAGTTAGAAAATATCTAGTTTAACAAATCTTTTTGAGAAGAAAATACCGTAGATTGAGTCAAAGTAACTCCTGTCCATGCATCAGTGGTGTTAAAATAGGAGATTGCATTGTACATATCAAAGGGATTCTGTGAATGTTATTGAAACACTGTTGTTCGGTGTTATTTATATTTTCATCATTAGTCTATAAAGTCCTAATAATTAGCTCTCTAATTTCCCAGAAAAAGCATAGTAATTTGTTGAACTGGTTTAAGGAAGGAAAAAAAAAGCTGACCAATCTGCCATTGTAAGTTAATAGTATAGAACAAAGCATAGTCACAATTAGTCAAGAAAAGGACTTTCCCTGTTCGTTCCAGTTCATAATAAAAAGTGCCTCACCAAAGTGACTTAGAAAATAATACATTCAGACTGAGCAGAATTACTGCCTAGCAGATTCTATTTATCCGTAGCTTAAAAAGCAGCTGCGTTTTTGTAAAAAGCAATGAATGTGGCAGTCCTACTTAAAGGTAGGAGAAAAAGAACACCCCTTGTTTTGTAATAAGGGGATTTTCAATTTAAAAGAGAGAGAGAGCCTGTTGTGTGAAGTATGGTTATTACATTCACTGTATTCTATCTCACCCACCAGGAGGCTAATAACGAAGGAGTCAGTGAAGGAGACCAATGCCACGAGGGTTATCTCGCAGCCCCAGATGCTGGATAAGTTGAGGGAGGCAGAATCGCTTTTGGATGACATTCAGGAAGGCCTTGAATGATTATCTGGTGAAGAAAAGACTATTCTTTCCAAGGTAAACAGTCCATTTCATCTGCCTGCTGTTGGTGTTAGTGTAAAATATGTTTATATAAATACCTCTAAAGTTAATTTTTTTTTATCATTTTTCAGGGTTTTTTTTTCCCTAGATGCAGCAATGATCTCTTAGGAATCCTTTTTGAGACAAAGGACCCACTCCACCTCCAACCACACCTAAGGAAATGCTTTGAAGGAATTGACAAGCTCACTTTTAATCACAAGAGAGAAATTACGCACATGGAGTCAGCGGAAAATGAAAAAGTAGAGCTCGTGCTGCGAATAATTCCAGCAAGTGCCAAGGGGCTAGTTGAGAAATGGCTTCATGAGGTGAATATCTTTAGCTCTTACTTAGGGTTTGGTTACTGTGTGATCATTTTCTCTTTTAGGAGCAATGAATATTATAAGTGTATACTAAATAGCTCTCTGAATATTTGTCAAGATGTTGACAGATTTCAGCCTCATTGTTGTTATTCATTGCAACTAATTTAGCATCTGCAAACAAGTAGAGATTAATTCTAATAAACAGCTCTCTTGAATCACGCTGTCAGCAGAAGTCGGTCTGTGTCTGAAACCATATGTGTCAATATATGTTTGAGTCTACATGTATGTGTTTTTGTGCTTTCATGGTGTAATGTCTGTAGTTCAGGAGGATAATATGTAAAAAATAATCAAAGAAATGTCAGATTTTGAATGCTTCCCTCCACCCTGCAGAAAGTGTGTCCCATTGTGTTGGAGGGGTTTAATATCCAATCATTTTAACAAAAGGGAAGAGAAATTATGTCACTGATAACATCCTAACCTTTCCCCTTTGGGCCTCTAATCTAAATTCATTGGTTTCAGTACGAAATTAGTTTGGTGACCTTTTTTGTTTGCTTTATTTAACCTTCCTCTCCCAGTGGATGGGAATGGGACCTTCCATTCTTTTTTCTTTCTGGGCATTTTTCCTGTATGTGCTTACCTTTCTCCTGGTTCCCCAGGAATTCCACTTCCCCTTTGTTCACTGTTGTGGGTACTGGTCTCACCCTCAGTGGCTTGTCCCTGGGTGCTCCCTAGGCAAGGGTAAGTGGCAGGGACCAGCACCCAGCTCCAGCAGGAGAGGGGAGGCTGGAGGGTTGCTGTTTTTACAGCCGGATGATTGGGCAGAGGCTATGGGGGAATCCCTGGGCAGTGAAACCTGGAGCAGGTGGCAGGTTAAAGGTGTCTGGCCCTATTCTGTGTTGTGTGTCCACTGGCTGGGTGAGCAAAGCTGGACTGCATAAGCCCACTTGTGAATCCCTTTTCCCCAAACAACGAAGCAACAACGAGCCAGCTTTGGATGGAGACCCTTTAGGGGGTGACTGCACACAGTTTAAAATGATCCATCTGCATCTTTATTCAGGATAGGGAAGGGAAGAGGAGGGGATGGTTTAGGCAAGCCCAAACACTCTCCACCCTGCTCTCTCTCCAGCCACTAGCTTGGTTTTGGACAAGTTTACAGACAAAGTTGTCTTTCATTAAAAACCAACAAACAAACAGATTCTCAAGCCTGTGATATAATTTTTAGTTTTCGCTTTTTACCCCAAATGAAACAGGGTTGAGGGAGGTGAGCAGCAGTGTTTATTTTAATACATCTATTTTAACCCTCACCTAAAAACAAATGGGAAGGTTTGGGAGTGCATTAATCTGGATCCGATTAGCGTCTCTTTCTCCCTCAAAAGTGCAACCTGAGATTAATGAATATAAACTAGAGTTTCATATGCAGTCTTTAAGTCATTTGCATGTTTTATGCATGATAATTGAATTTATTTATGCACTTCCTTTCATTTAATGATTTCTCACTCTTTTCTATGCTATCAACATTATATTATGCAAGAAGTAGGATTTGGTAGGTGAGAAAGGAAAGCAGTATATATATCAAACCCAAGTTAATTTTGAGTTCTAGTGTCGGCACTAGATCAGAATTAATATTGGTCCCATGCCAGTGGGTTTACACGGCTGGGAAGATGTAAAATATTTTTGGTAAAGCATAGACTTTTAGCTTGAGACATTTCGGATGCAGCCTAGTTTGCTTGCAAGTGCACAAGTAAAATTATTTTCAAATGGCAGTTAAATTATTGTATTGACTTTTCAATGACCCTAGAGACTTGTGTTTCTACTTGGCCAATTAGTAGTAATAAGAAGATGAATAGTAATTGCACTAATAAATAACTGTGTTCAGACCAGGACCTTAGTATTATAGTCTGGGTTAGAAAATAAGGATATTTTATAATTTGTCTCATTTGGTCTTTCATCAGGAGAAGTATGGACTTTGGAGATATAGTAAATTTGTCATAGCCAAGAAAGTAAAAGTCCTAGGGACGAGAGGGTCATATTTGACAGGTGCTCTGTGACAGGAGCTGTTTCAGTGTTATAAGTAGGGAATCTTGTTCTGTTTCTGCAATTAAGCTCAGATGTCTTAAAGATGTCTTAGTGCTGGAGTCTGATTTTTTATAATGCATGCCAGGAAGTTACTAAGGAAAATTAGGAAAAAGATGCTGGTAGTGGTGCTTTTATAGCGTTTATCTATACCAGTTTCTTTTGTGTCTTTTGTCTTTCCTTATGTCTTGACAGATGTATGTGGAAGTGATATTTTTCTGTGGTGTCCTGTCTTTTATCAGTGAACTAAATGGTTGTGTCTTGTGATTGTTTCTTGATTCTCATAGGTAGGAATGTGTTTAAAGGCTAAAGCTCTGTTGATTTGTGATGTAACCATTTCAGTGTCTTTCTTGTCATTGAAATGTAGTTTAAAATGTTCAGTAATGTAGCATGAAATCATTGGTTAGTTTTGAAATGGTGGTGAAATCATGTGAAGAAAATAAGTATTGCATCTGATCAAGATAAATTCACTCTAGTGTTTTATGGCTTTTTATTCCTATGTGATAGTAATAAAGTCTCATGTAGGGATGGAAGCCATGAAATACATTGTGAAAAATCATCAACTCAGATGGGGCCATCAGGATAGCATGCTGTAGTTGTAGAGTTATTGAGAATGATTGGAAGATCGTTTAGTGTGTCATCACTTTGACTACCATGTTTTTGCATTTTGTTTCTTCATCCTTCACCCACGTAGTTTGATGAGAGGAAATCAGTTTGTAATGAGACGATCCATCTTTACATCAATGTTCAGTATTTAAATTGTTCATACATCTTTCATTTTCTGCCAAAGATAACACTGTATATGAAACCCTTAGCTAAGAATTTAATGTAGCTAATAAACACATGCCAAAATGAATACAAAGAAATGCCAATGAATTTCTAAATGCTTGGAAATAAGGAAAGAAACAAAGCAAGGTCTACCCTGTTAGCAACTGGTCCAGAATCTTTATTTCCATGTTTAAGAGCAAATCCGAGAGGTAATCCAGGGATTAAAAAAGAATTATTTTCTCTGTTGTGTGTCTTTCTGAAAGTGCTTGTTCTGTTCCTCTCTGGAACTGAGATGAAGGCTGACAGTGTTGGGCTCAGAAAACAATTTCTGACAAATTCCTTACAGTGCTGCTATTCCACATATTGCCTTACTGTTCTGTCTCCTTTGCTTTTGTGTACCAATTTCCTTTGGGAATGTTTTGGGGAATGTTATTTATTCTGATGCAACTATTTCCAGTTTTCCTGTTTTAATATTTCTCTGAAGCATATGTTAATAAAACGTTATTGATTTTTTGGTACTTTGACTCCTTTATTATTTCACTTAGGTGTGATTTTTTCTCTCTGCTAAAAACACTGACTTTATTGTAACTAAGGTCATCTTCTGGTAAAAAACCCCAGCAACAAACTAGGCAAGATGTATATTTCCCACTTTATTCTAAATTTTAATTTCTTCTTTAAATCAAACAGCACATGGAGAAATTAACCATGATTAAATTCGGAGACGTGTGGCAATTATTTCAGTCTTACTTGGGCTTAAAAAGGGTAGGCACAGGTTTGCTTCAATGGTGAAAGAAAAGTAAAAAAAAACCTATAAAACACATGATCTTGAGACTGCTATTAAAAGAAAAAACTATTTTCCTCCTTATATATTAACAAATTTTTTTCCAATAGTATCCAGGATGTATAGCCAGGAGAATAAACTGTGGGGTTTTTTCAACTTTGTATTTGGCTAAGATAAAAATTGTCTTCATCTTTTCAATACCTACTTTGGTGGTAACTTTTCTGACACCTGAGACAGAGTCCTCTAAAGATGGGTTCCTGTACTCTTTTTCTCCATTTCTGGCAGTTTAATGATGAACTGCAATTAAACTGTTCTGTTAATAAATTTAATTCATCTTTACTGCAAACTGTACTTTGAAAAGCAGTCTGCAGTCCCACCTGTAGAGTGTATTTTCAGTACTGTATTTTGCTTCGAAATTATTTCAAGAGTCAAAAGTTACAGTACTCTGAAATAACACCAGAGGTGAGTTCATCCTTGGAAACTAGGCACTAGAATGGCCTAAATGTGCCTCAATAACTCTCTTCATGGCATGTTTGCAGATCTAACTCCGTTGACTACTTCAGAAGCAAGTGCCCATGAGTGTTCAACCCTGGAGTTAATGAGAAATGACCTGTGGGGGGGGTCAGACCTTTATATGTTAGTGGAGGAGAGAGTGTTACTCTGGGATTATGTTTTCTTTCTAGTAGTAGTTCATCTGTAGATGTCACAGATAACCTTCTTTACTGTGTTCTTTTCTGAAAAAAATTTAGTATTTATATCCTAATTATTTTTCTTTCCCTCTGCCTCCAGGGTGGAGCTATTTTTTCTTTTCTGAGCAAGAAATATGCTTTCTTAAAAATCCTGAAATATGACCTCATATATACTTCTTTGAATTATGCATTGTAAGACCTTAACAATCAGGTTTTAAGTGACACCTTGTCATGATGGCAAAGAGAGTATTTGTCTTGTCAGTGTCAAATTGAGTAAAAACGGTGTATGTTTAAAATGTAGTTAGTTGTCAGAAAAAAGCAAGGTCTTGTCACAAAGATGAAATGTTAAAGTTACCTCTGTTAAATATATTACAAATGTCCATATACATGCATTCCTAATAAATTAGCAGCCTTAGTCAGGAGCAAGACAATGTTCTACTTATACCTTCAAAATACTGTCTGAGGTAGTGGACATACCAGCTCTCAGGAGAAGCAGCATCTTGGTAATCTCGGATCCAAGTAGGATTTCCTAAGTCTTTCCTGGATAATCCAAACATCCTGAGTGCCACCTGTAAAGGGAGCAAGTCTCTAAAAGCAAGTGTGATGTGTTTATAATGGCCTGGATTATAAAATCAAGAGCCATGGTTTTCTGCTGGAACTAGTGCTTTAAAGCGGTTTTCAAGGGCAGCATCATGGAGAATAAATTACAGCAATTTCATCTGGATGTAAGAAAATATTTTTTAATTGTTGGGAAGACTGTGTCACTGAAGGGAGAAGAGAGGTTTGCAATTTCTTTACAAATAAAAAATTGGAAAGGCTATTTCTGGAGGCTGGCACTTACCTATTCTCCCAGCACTATCATTGTCAAGCTGATGTCAGCATTAGTTCACTGTTCATCCACAAACCCATGGTGGGTTTTGAAAAAATCAGGTATGGCATTATGAGACAAAAGTTTGAGAAGCTGTGTCATTTTGTGGAGTTAGAGGGTGGAAAGATTTATACAGAGAGAGAGAGAGAGAGAGGAGGAAAAAAAAAAGGTTTTCTGATCAAATTGTTCTGTGTTATTTGAACTTCTAGGGTTAGTTTAAATAGGGCCTTGTCAACCTGTTGCTTTACTACCTTTAAATTATTATCCCTTCTCATTTTCTTAGTTTTTCTTGATTTCTTAAAAAAATATTATACACAATATGTTATTTTTCATTCCTCTCCCATACATGCTTTTTAATTACAAGATATCACCCGTAACTTCTGGCACACATTAGAGGAGTTGGTTTCTGGTTTTCTAATCTGCAGCAGTTATTGCTAAAATAAAACTAGCACTTTCTTTCCATGGAAAAAGACACCTATGACCAGAATTGTGCCCATTTTTTTCCAGCTCAATATGATTTACTCAAAGGTATTGAGTAAATACAAATTTTCGTTACAAATTTTTTTTCCTCCTTACAAATTTTCCTCTTTATTTCATTACCCATACTTCTGGGTAGAACTCAGAGTCCTTGTTCCTAATTACCTACTTGGGCAGCTAAATATTTTGAGAGGATTATTTTTTCAACTTTGAAATTAAACATTTTGGCTTGACCTAAGCTTTCAATAGATTTGGCCAATCCTATGTGCTCTTTTGAATGAGTTAACTTAGTTATTTTTAGAACATCAGCAAGCAGGTAAATTCCAAGAATCATAACAGAAAAAATAGTTTGACCCCTCTTTGGGACAAATAGCTTTATTATTGTTATTTCACTTCTGCTTCCTAGTGTTTATGGTCATTTTTCCTACCTCCACAAGAAAATACAATGGGGAAGGTGTCTCCTTGGTACTTCAGCCCTGGAAGCACTTGTGCATCTGAAAAGTGTAAGAGTAAGTGTGCAGAAATGCACTGGTCTGCTAAAATCTGGAGACTAACAGTACTCAGAGGTGATACAAATTTGGTACTTAATCTCTGGCCAAAGTTCTTGCTCTTTCTGCAGAATTTGCTGAGTGCAGGTCTGGTCATGCTGAGGACCTCCCACTTCAATACATTTCTGTGGGATATTTTTGCTGCCTTCACTGCAGTCTTTTTGTTTCATTGCAGGAAACAAAATGTAGGGGGACAGGGAGAGGTAGGTAGGCAGTGGAGATGGGGAACCAAAGAAAGGATCAGGGGGTTAGTGAAAACTGCATGACTGGATTCATTCCAGCCCTCCTCTGCAGAGAAGCTTTTGTGAAACTCACTGTGGCTCCTGAAAGGAAGGTCCCTATTCATCCAGCCACTGAAGGAGATCATACTAATAGGCTCCAGGATCACAAAGACACTCACCACCTGCTGTCATGAGCACAGGTCAGGCTTTGTTTGCTGTGCTGAATGCTTTTTTTCTTTAAAAACTGAAGGGTAGGTATATATTTGGCAGAGTTTATGATTCTTTCATGTCGGAATTTCAAATTTCTAAAGTTAAAAAAGAAAAACAGATATTGTCCATATAGTGACAGGTGGACATAGGATGTGTTTCTTGCCACTGACATAAGGTAGAGCTCATAAGCAATTTCTGAATTATGCAAAAGTTTGGATAATAAAAATAATATCTCAAATTATTTGGTTTAAAATGAAGATGTTAAATTTAAGCTGAACTTCATTTTTATTGAGGAGTATTATTTTGGCAGACAATATTAGTATTACTCGAGTTTTCTAAAGGAACAATGCATTTAAGTGGTCATTGAACTTTTTACCTTAAAAAAACTTTTGTATTTAGTTTCACATTAACAAAACAGATCTTTAATTTTATTTGGCTTGTTAGAAGAAAAAAAAATCTACATTTTTAACAAGTCTATGATATTTTTCCTTTGAGAGAAATAGAAAGCAAAGGACCTATAATATAAAAAGTGTTCAGTGTAGACTGTTTCACTTTCCCAGAATTTAATTCATGGTAATCCAGGATTCCCAAGATTGTTAAAATTTGTCCTGAAATAAATAACCAAATTTGAAATGTAAGCATCATAAAAAAAATCTGTATTTGAAATCATAAGGCTTCTGCCAGTGGTGTCTGAAGCTTATGAGTCTTGTATGTGAAACAACAGATAGTGTCTTCTTTTTCTTGTGTGACCTCATGAACAGCTTATTTTAAGAAATCAATTTCTTTTTTGTGTTGAGATAATAGTAAACTTTTGACAGATATATTGTGATAAAAATTGAATTAAATTAGTGCTTGAAGCAACAAATGTAAACATCTGAGTTAGTGCATGCTTGATCCGAACACAGGAACACAGCTGCAAATAATTTGAAAACTAAACTGTATTTTTATATCAACACAGTTAGAGAAAAATGCCTTATTAAATAATTGCTATTGTGACATAAGCTTTATGCAGTAGCTGAATTACTTGGCAGAGCTAAAACGTCAAGCTACCTTGGGAATCCACTGCATTCTTTAATTTTCTGATTGATTAAATGGATTATTTGACATTTTGGCAGAGCTTTGAAATCACGGCAAAACAAAGACTCCTTTCATTGCTTATTATTTGCTCTCTTCAGGCTTAGCACAGATTCTTTGAAATGAAAGGTTTAAGGTGCTTCTTCCCTGGGTAATTTTTGTTCCAGTTCGCATTTTTGCTAGGAGTGTCGCATTTCCAACTTAAATTCCCTACTGTGTAAATGCAGTTCTTTATAATGACAGCATAACCTATGGAGATACATAATATTGGAAAACACTTTTATATACCTTACAACAGTGGCACTGGAGAACTCAACACGACCAGTCTGTTACCAGAGAGGCTCTTAACCCTTCCACCACCAGCATTTTCTGGAGTGTGGGAAGCTGGGCAAATTGGAGGGTGTTTTAGTTCAGGTTGTGACAATGTTCAGCTTTCTGCTGACCTAGGGGCAAGGAGACAACGTCACGCAGCAACTTTGGGGGACAGTTCGGAGACAACCAGGTAGGTTGGAGGCAAATTGCCGTTGTCACCTTGATACCAGTGAGCAAATGCACTGCCTAATTGCACTTCCTGTCATTAATGAGCAACTGTCAGACAAAAATAATTTTACTTTCATCGTAACTGCCTATTTCTCTCTGCTGAAAAGCAGATCATGAGGATACCTACAGGCTTATAGGCTGTTCTGCACCATGCTGCTTCTCAGCGACAAGTTTGGTGGAGCTGGATAGCAAGCACATGGGTGAAGTGCATTTTTCTGCCATTAAAATGCATGTCTTGTACTCATGTATTTTAATGGCAGAAATCCTTTGGCATGCTGAGTGAGGGACTCTTGGTTTTAAGCTGCAGTCTTTTCTAATACTGTGGGTACAGTTGGGTCAAATTGCTTTGATAGGTGCCCTCAGAGAGGTCTGTGTGTCCTCCCTCACATCTGTGGACAGCAGTCTAGGGCTACACAATCCTGAAGGCATAGCCATAAGAATTCCACTGCCCTGGGAAAATTTCTGTTCCAAAAATTTTCTTCCATGGACCTGCATCACTAATGGAGTTCTTAACACACAGAAAAATATTTGCATGGTCTTCTGTGAGCTCCAAACAGGCTTTTTTGAGCTGTGATGGGTTCTTGAACAGTTAGGATTGTTACACACTGCTTGCTGTTCACAAAACTTCTTGCTAAGCATGACTTTCTATAATCCATCTCCATGTCTTATGCTTTTCAAGACAGAGAAATACCTTTGAATATGGAAAACTGGGGTTATAAACGCACAAAAATTAAGGTGTGATTCTTTCCTTTTCCCATGGGAAGAAATGCTAGTCTACTGTTCAGTCACCAAGCACTTACAGATGTGTTTGCAGGATATGAAGCTCTACTTGTGTGTCTAAGAATCCACATTTGTGTCCAGTCATTATAACTGGTTCAGAGGGGATGCTCATACCTGCCATGCTTCCCCTCCCGAGAGTGGGAGCAGGATCCCAGTAAGGAGCAATCTTTTTCTGAGGTTATATCTTGAACTGGAATTTGCATGGAAGCCAAGTCTGTCCTGACTTTGACAATTTTTCTAGCTGAGGGAAAACTCGTGTTTCTGGTATTTCTCAACTATAAGGCAGTTTCAAATCTAAGGTTGGAAGACACTGTGTAAGTCTATATAGAACTTTATTCACCTAAAGTAGTGATCCTTGAAGTCAAAGTTGTGCAGTGCTTTATTATAATATGTTGCTCTCAATTGTCAATACCTTGATCAGGCTGAAATTTTCTATGCCTGTTGTTTTCTTCAGCAGATGACCAAAAATATTCAAACCAAAACCCTGGAACCACAAGCCACTTAGGGGAAAAAGTATCAATATTGCCGTAATAGTTTGAGGTGAGGGCCTATCCACTGAATATAACTTTTCCAACACTATTAATGAACTGTGTTACTGCATTAGTTCCTCAATAGTATCTATGTTCATATGATAGAATCATGAAATAGCATTAAAAACTCATGAAACAACATACACAGAATCAAAGAACAAAAAGATGCCCAGTTGTCTGTTTAGAAGTGTAGACACATAGAAATCTCAAAAGAGGGGAGAAACAACCTTTTGCATGCATTTTGACAGTGTTCTCAGTTACCTATTAATAGTAGGTCCCACACTGCATAGCAAACCCAGTGGAAAAGACACTCCAGACCTAACCTTCTTCATGGCTACAAAGACAGGAGGGTTTCACCTGAGGTGGAACAACTTTAGTTGGAAAGGGTGAGGAATTTCCACTCAAGATATTCCAACTCAGATATCCAATACGAGTTCAAGAACTTTCAGATAAAGCCTTAAGCATCCCAAAAGCTCATCAGCTGGATAAGTGTGAACATCATCAGTATCATATCTGGAATGGGATGTTTTTAGAAGTTGAAGGGTTTATAATACAGCTCTAGAATACATTTACAAGTTGTGCAGCTGAGGTTGTATGTATGATTGTATGAGGGATGTATCAGAAGGAAACAGTTAATATGTGAAGTTTAGGAAGGTTTGTAGGTTCTCAGAGCCAGAAAACAAAGGTATTTCTGTGCCTAATTCCTGGAAAAACATGTGATCAAAAGTGAGATTTGTGGGAGGAAAAAAGTGATTGTTCAATTTATAAATGGCAAGGGAGTCTGTGTATAAAACATTACATGTCTCTTCACATACGATAATGGTTAAGGTTTTAGACATGTTCTTGAATTATGGCTGAGGTAGCTGCAGAATGGGTGTTTATAGCATTATAACTGTCCGTGTACATGCTTTTAGTCTGCTGCAAATTAAAGGAAATATGACTTTGTACCTCAGTCATTTCAATTTGCATTTGCTGAGGGCCGGCAGCAGTTACTGGAGGTCACCTGATGTGTGGCAACTGGATTATGGGGCTGAACCTGGGGCCACAGCAGGATATCAAGTGCATGCGTGAATCCTGCATGTGCAGCAGGTTATAACAGTGACAAAGTCATTACTGACTTGATTTAAAATGAAAGAAAGCAAAATTCCCAAAGGTTTTACCTCTTACCAATAATGAGATCATACGGCAGTTTTATTTAGTGTAAGACTGTTTAAGCCATGGCCCTAGAGATAAAGTCACCCCCTTTGGGTCACATATCTGCATCTGGTGTGCCCCAGCTCTAGAAGGGGCAAGACATTCAGGTTTCATTGCCCTCAGAGCAGTGGCATGTGTGTGATCAGCCATGCTCCTTAGGAAGACCTTGCTGAAGCACTGGTTTTAGTCTTTGCAGCAAAGCCACCTTGTCATTAATTTTAGTTCTCACTTTGCTATCTTACCCCTGTATTAGACTGAAACTGTCTACCACCATGCAAGTAGCTCAGATAAACTCTAAATTTGCTGTAGGAAAGTTCTGCCTTTAAATATAAGTAAGCTGGTGCATGAAATTTTGCTTGAATGTGTCACAGGTCAGTTTTCCTCAATTTCAACCCTGTATCTTAAGCCTAAGATTCACCTCAGCTGGTTATGCTTTGGTAAATATTCAGTTCCTTCCTTATGCTTTACGTTGCAGTATCTGCCTCTAGTCAGCTCAGTTTAGGAAAGCACCCTACGTAACAAAAATAAGGTCTCAAAATGAGTTCAGCTCAGCATATAATTAAGTTGTGGGGTTTTTTAAATGTCTATACCATTTATGTTGCATTTTGCATTGTGCATGTATTTGAGAGTAAAAACTCGATGGGTTAGCTCTATCCAGAGTAAATGGTAGTTAATGAAACCTTTTATTAATAAAATTTAGATAATTATCTGGGTAATTGTACAGACAAATAATTCAGTAATTTGAAATGACTTATTCTGTGTATAATGATACTTTATTCCCTTTAAGTGCAGTTTAACATGTTAATTACAGAGACTCAAGGGACTTGTGAAGAGTTATTCTAGTGATCAAACGCTATTAATTCTCCAGGGACACTGCTTTTTTTGGAATAGCACCTACAGAACAATTCAAACCTCAAGCCAATATGCAACACTGACAATTAAAGATTAAAAATCCCAACAAAACAAAAAACCCCCTCCATTGTGAGGTGGATTTGGGTTTTTTTTGGTTGGTTGATTTTGAATTTGAATTTGATTTTGGTATGGAAACACACCACACCGTTTTATCCTGTCTTTCCTTGTGACAATTCCTGTAAACTGCTCATCTTCAGGATCTTGGGGTTGTAGACACCAGGGAGATAAATCTGGTATTAAAGAAAACAGACCACACAGTGTTGTTAGTCAATAATGCTAATATATACCTCTGCTTTAGTCTGTGATAGCATCTTTTCCACTGATACCTCAACGATATCTTTTGCAAATGCAGAACACAAAAGTCTTGCAAGCACTTGTTCTCTGTGAGTAATATCCTGCATCTGATCCTCAGGTGTGGAACATCAACCCCTGTGTCACTGGAACTATTGCTGTTTGACAAAAACTTCCATTTTTGTAAATGAAGAGGTTTGGTGGCTTTTACTTATTGCTTTCTTTTGGGGTTTTGTTTTGGTAGTTTGTTCTTCATGGTTTCTTTGTTTTCTTGGGTTTGTTCTGGTTTGAAAAATCTCTGATTACTGCAAGACAGATCTTCATGAAAACCTGTCTCATTCCTGATGGCTGGTAAGAGGTGGCACAGAAGATTCATCACCTCTGGACAGTTTGGGTGTGCTGGAGCTGTTATGATCCTTGCTTTGATGTGGTGGTTTGAGTACCAGCTTCATCAGAACTCCCAGACCTTTTCTGTGCAGCTGGGAGGGGAGCTGCCCAGGCTTGGCTGACCCAGGTATGACAGAGGCATCACTGGGGGCTTCCTGCTGAGTTGTTACTGAGCAGGGATGAGTCTTGAAGCATGGGAAAATTAAGGTTCTCAGCTATGATTCTACTCCATGTAAACAGGAAGGTGAATAACACCAAAACACTGACAGCTGCTATGGATCATCTGTGCAACCTGTGCTTCGGACAATTCTCCTGGGGAGTCATTTGCTGACAGTAGTATGTTCTGCCATGTCATATTCCTCACGTGTGAACTGTGTAAGTTTGAATGGAGGCACAGGGAGGGAAAATGGAATGATTTATTAGTAATAGATATTAAAAGTGCAGTCATGCACACCAGAAATCCTGCTGGTGAGTTTGCCACCTCAGTCCTGTCATATCTGCAAATCCCACTGATCTCCTTTTAGACCAAGTTATAGGTAACAATTTGTTGTTTAAATGGTTCAGATTACTCCGAAATCTCACCTGACCTTAAAATTGATAGGATAATAGGTGCATTTGAGGAGGCATCTACTTTCCATTACACAGAAATTTTTCTTTGCATTCACTATGTTTAGACCTATCATCCATCTAAAAGACATCAATGCCCAGAGGCATTCAACCCACTTGAGAGAATGTGCTTTTTTCCTGGCCATAACACAGGTTTGTCTGGTCCCAGGTTTTAGTTTGGTGGAAATAGGTTTTGCTCTGGATAAAAAAAAACAAAAAAAACCAAAAAAACAAAACAGTTCTTAAAAGCAATGTATATTGTATAACTTCTAAAATGTCTGATTGTGAATTTTTACACAATTATAAGCAATATTTAGCTTACTGTAGCAAAGATGAGGGGATTCCAGATATAGCAGAGGAAATAGTAACATTAGAAGATATTTTGAAAAGTGCAGCAAGAAAAATGAAGTCCCATGAAGTAGCAGCATGAGGAATATAGAGTAGGTCATTTATTTAGTAAATATATAGATCACCATTCATTGGTATTCAGAATGTGCTAAACTGAGAATGTACTGAGGTTATTAAAAGTCCTTAGTAAGTTTTTACATGATGGCTCATTAATTATTAAATCAGTCATATGGTTTTTCCATATATAAATATCCATATAAATTGTGGATATTTATCATGCTGTTATAGTATCTAATACACTAAAGAGATGTATATCTGATTAAGCTAGGAAAAACTCTGATAGCTGATATTTTATCTTTAGGGCTACATATAAAGGGAGTCTCTCTAGCTATGCATAAATATTCAGACATTATAATGTGTAGAATAATATTGATCTCTCAAAATGATGACAGGTGGGAACATAAATGAAAAATCAGGAAATACCCAAAGGAAGCTGTGACAGGTTTCCAGATCTTGCTTGCAGGGATCTCCCAAGTCTATTGGCTTGAGCTGCTAAAAAAATGGCAGAAATGTATTGGTGTTAATTCACAGAGTTTGAATTCCTGAACCAAGCCCATCAGCTTTCAGTTGTTTTAGGAAAGGCTATTCCTAAAACTGAGTGAAGAAGTAAAATGGAATTTTTAACATGTTTCTGTACAAGGTCTTGCTTGTGGGAACATGCTGGGAGCTGCCAACGCGGGAGTGAGAAGCAGAGGTGGTCCAGAGGATGACCTGCTCCTAGATTATGTTTCCCTGTGGTTCACTAGTCGTTTTTCCCCTGCTGCTGTTGAGAGTTCATGAAGGTGCCCTCAACAGGGGCAAATGGATATAAAACATTGAAATGACGAATAAATAAGGATTGCCATGAACTTATGTCAAAGCAGATAACAACACAAAAGGTGAAACTAATGGAAGAGATGATGTATAGGAGTACAGAGACAAAAAGCCTTAGAAGTAACTTGGAATGCATAATAACAAATACCTTCTTGGAGGATATCCATATGTATAACAAAGTTGGATTATGTGTTTGGGCACCTTACATAATGTATTGCATTACTGAACTATGCTATTTTCTCATGAAGTTCTTAGACAATAAAAATGCAATAGGATTGGAAAAAAAAAAAAGAAAATAAAAGCTTTTTGCAGCTATGTTTCATCTCAAAGCCTCACTTTGTCTCTCCCCCATTTTACAGTCTCCTCTTCCCCTGCATTTGCTTTCAAATCAGGGACAACTTGGAGGAGATTGCTGAAAGAAGTAAAAGTACACAGCAAAATGAATACTCGAAAACGAGTGTTGTTTTTGAATATATTATTCTCATTGAAAGCCTCTCAGGAAGCAAAATCAGATTTCTTTAAAAAACATTTTTGAACAAAACAAAAAATCCCCTTTTCCTCTTGTGTTTGGCAAATTACCTTCAGGCAGTCTGATAAACAGAAGAGGAATTCTTTTACTGAAAACTCATCAGAGGATTTGCTTGTTGGCCAATTTACCCACTAAGCTATTAATTCTTCTGACCTTGAAGAGAGCTGGAAATACACGTATGACATCTAAGCACCATTTCAGCTTAGAAAGTTGAAAGGAAACTTAATTTTATTTGTATTGTGAAAATTTACATCCAGTCACAACTTTCAGCCAAGTGTCTTGCTGAGACTGACACGTGCATTAAAATACAGTGGAAAAGGATCAGTGTGATGGTAGAAAGATGTTCTTCTGAAAGGCAGCTGCAGAGTCATTTCTTTTCTCATTGCATGAGGCACAGTAGTGCTCTTAGGGCTCCAGGAGCTATAAAACAAGGTTTTATTGAGCACTTCCTTTGCTTCATCCTGATAAGAATTTCTTCTACGACAACATATTTTTTGATCACTTTTATAACCAAATACATGTGCAGCGAATATTTTTTTTTCCACGCTGGTGTTATATATTTATAGTATGGGTTGAGAAAAAAGGCGGTGGCTCACTTGGTTAAGCACCTTCTGTAAATGTTGTTAGAACTTGTCCATAATTTTTGCTCTTTATGCTGCTTGTTTTGGAACTTCACTTGTTGTCTTTTTTACTGAGACCTCTCCCCCTGCTTACTCCCACCACCATGGAATAGTGTGGCTCTTTTGGTGAATATTGAGAACAAGTCCTAGGAAAAGGTTAGTAAAAGGCAAGTAGATTTACCATAGCCTGACTTTTTCCAGCCTTGCCTTTAAACCAGTCTATTTCTCAGGAACAGTTAGATTGGCAACGAAGATTACCAATGAAGATTTGTGAACGAAGATGGTAGCATAGACACCCAGGAAAACCACCTGTGCTGAACTTGCTGCCCTGCCACCAGCCTTGTAGAACAGAAAAGACCAATAGTTGCACATGCAATGATACAGGTGCTTGTCTCTTGTCTTCTTTTGCCTATGAGTTACTGAGAAACCCCAGGTCTGTATTACCATTGACCCATGGTTGGTTCTATGCACCTCAGCTACACATAATGATGCTGCTCTGCCTTGTGCCATCAGATTAAATTAATCCAGGCATTATTCGGCACTATTTTGTTAAAACTAGATGTAGAATCTACATTCCAGTGGGGTAGGTTTGAGCTAACTATTCTTTGCAAATGAAAGTAACCAAATTTCTGTGCTTGTTTCCATTGCCTTGTGCTCCTGAGCAATAGTCTTCTCTGCAAGCTTCCCCGATTCTCGCTGAAGACCTGAGTGGCCTGCAGGTGGTTTAGAGAGGATGTCCTGACACAGTGTCCTGTGCACGGGGACAGGGGCCCCCGAGCTCAGCTGCAGAGCTACCTTGGTCACAGCGTGGGCTCCCCCAGTTTGGATCAGGGCAGCCATAGGCAGCTGTGAACCACAGAGAAAGTCACAGCTCAGGCCATTGATGAGGCAAGAGACCCTCGATTCTTATATAAGCTTTTAATGCTACTAAAAAAAGGCAGGAACTAAACACCTGAGGTTTATCTCACAGCAGTTTCTCAACAGAGATTTCACCTGTGCCATGCAGCAAAGCTGCTACCTAAGGGATTCTTTCTCAAAAATCCCCAAAAATTACCTACCCTAGCAAACACTGAATTTGAAGTTGTTCTTTCAGAGGAAGTTAGCTACATGGCACTGTTATTATGAAAACACCTCTAAAATATTTTAATGAACAAGAATTTTACTTGAAGACGACTGCAGACTTGATCATAGTATTGTCTTGCCTCTCCGCTGCAGAAATATAGATGAGATTTAAAAGCCACAATAATTTATGATCTGTACTTAGAACCTATAAAGAGATATCTTGGATTCAGAATTGCTTCATTCTTGATGCGATTTAGAAGATTAAACTGTCATATTTCAGCACAGATAGATGATTGCTATAATTAATCATGTACCATGAATTCTATTATTTAGAAGATACTTCATATAAAAGTTGAAAATACTTTTTATACATTGCAAAATTAAGTAGCCTTATAATTATGTTTTCTAGATATATGTTGATTTGTTTCATATGCAGAGGATATTTACTTTACAAAATAATCCAATATACTAAATGCATGCTGCAAAACAATAGGGTAATGGAGTGTTTGCTAATGACTTCAATTTAAGTACAGCCTGTCTAATAGCTGAGATAAGATGTTACTAAAAGAGTGTGCTAATGATTTGAAAATTACTACCAAAATTGTGTGCAGTCTAGGAGGGGTTGCAGACATAATTGTGCTAATAAATATCCAAGTCAGCCCTGATTTTGAAGCTTGTATCCTGATTACTACGAGTTTTAGAAATCAGACAGAACTAAATCATGCTGTTGTGCTCACATGAGTAGCCTCTCTGGTGGCACTGCTCATTTGAGTAAAGAGAGCAAACACACTCATGCTAGATAGAAATGCATTAAACACTCATAAATGACCGGTTAAAATGCTTAAGTGTGCGTGTTCCTTCCAATTCCATCTCTTGAAATTTGGTCTATATACAATCCTGAGTGTAAGTTAGGATGTGGGTGTATAGAATTTTAAAATGTGGCTAAGACAGGATTCTGTTCCTATTGTACCTTACTGTAAAGCGTTGTGTGTGTACCCGTGTCACTGTGGCATTTTAATACATTACTTAGGTGCTCAAAGTGCTCACCTAGGACAAGATAAACCTGAGCTCAGTTTCCTCTTTGCCTGCACGGCACTGAAGTCTTCCAGCTTCTAAGAAAATGATCTAAAAAGCAAGCTAATAAAGAGAGTAAATCATAGCTTCTTATGGGAGCAAGTGTCAGTTTGACCATGGCTTAAAGCAAATCTGGTCTTGGTTTCTGTTCTCTGCATATGTAGTTTACCTTAAATAGGAAGAGAATAAAATACATTCAGTAGATCTTGGGACAGAAACTGAACCAAAATTCAATTTCCAGTGAGCCAGCCTCAACATGACACCACTCTAGAGGAGCCTTCAGTTTGGTAATTAGCCTGTAAGAAGAGGGCTGCCTATATTTGAGGCATGAGCATGAGATGGGGTTAGAGCTGGATTGTCTTAGCAACACTCAGATATTTCTGGGAATTGCACAATCCAAAATTCTGCAACCCTAAAGCAGATGTTTGGGAAGCTATGGTACTCTTCCACAGCTGGACCAACAGTTAGTAAATCAGAATTTGGTGTCTAAGTGTGAAAATCTCCCAAAGCTTTTGCACAACCTCCTATTTCAGTGTCGGTAATATTTCAGCCTGTGTCCTTGAGAAAAAAAAAGCTGGGGCTCTGGCACAGTGAATTTACTTCTTTTTTTCATGCAGAAACAGAATCAAAACCTCTCCACAGCTGCTCATAAGATGCAACATTTGAAAGTGTTAGTTCCAAACTGAAGATGTGAAAAACAGTTTGTCCACCACTTTCGTAACAAGGTAGGGATCGTGTGTTCCTGCTGCTCCCCGCTGCAAGGTGAGGCAGTGGGCCAGCTAACCTGTATCTGTGTCAACCCCCTTGCTGCAAACTGATGGCTGAGGCTCACTCCTAAGGTACTTTATTAGGACACCTGCTTTGCAAGCATAAAGTCAGTGGTGTGTGCTGGAGTGGCCTCGGGGGTGATCTGGGAGGATGCCAAGGAAGGCAGATGTGCCTTTAGAGGAGTAAGTGAAAGGGGCAGCACCATGGTGTACTTGCCTTGGTATTGCAAATTCCCTACTACTGACCAGAGGAGTGTTACAAGGCTCCTGACAGCCTCAGAGTGCTGCAGCTGCAAGCCACAAGGAGCAGTGGTAAAAGGCTGCATTCAGCTGTAGGTCAGAGAGGGAAAAGAAAGGCTAAGCAAGGAATATGGAAGGCTTAATTCACTTGGCTGCTTCCCTTCCCATTGCAGCTGCTCTACTTCAGGTTATTTACCAGGCCTGAATTCTTTCTTTATTTGTCATTGTTGACTGTAGCTGGCTTGCTTTGGGGTTGAAAGGAGCTGAAGAGTCAATTATGTGTGTGGGTGCTTTTGAATGTCTTAAGTGTGGTAGATGGCTGCAACCCCTACAGCTCATGTCTAATGAGGCAAGGCAGAGAACTGCTAGCCTCTGGTCCAGCACAGGCCTGTGGAAACTCTCCAAAGAGCCAAACAAAAGCAAACAGGAGGGGAGAGAACCATGTCTCCACAGGTTTGCAGAGCATCTGCAGCTATAGCACTGTTCCCTCTGCCTCTCTGCTTGCTCTGGAGATGTCCCTGTGCAGGACAGGGGTGTTGCTCTGCCACCTCCAGTGCTGCCTAATGCAGGTGGACTGTTTTCAGGTGGCTTCAAGGTTTTGTGCAGGTAAGTGTAATAAGCAGTGAATGAGGTGCTGGGCTGCAGGTATGTATCCTGTCAGAGCTCCAGCAAGCACTCATGGTGCCTGACATCACTCACCACCTGCTCATCTGCTGGGTTCTGTCTTGCCTCTGCTCTTGAAAGCTTGGGCTGACACAGTGGTGGTTACTGAAATATACTTTACAGCATCATTTGCCTCACCTCTGCTTCTAGACCCCAATCTCTTGGATTTAGCCTTGAGAGTTCACGGTGCTGTTCACCTCCTCTGACTCTTCTGGCTTGTATCTTAGTTAATTATCTGTAGACAAAGCCACAGTTGATGCCTTATCAACTAGAAAGACTGAATTAATCAGCTTTGTTAGGCAAAGGTTATGGCAAGGGGGTGACCATCCTATCCATCTGTTCACTCATCTCATGAGAAGTAACCGTAACAGAACTCTTAAAAATCCTATTAATGGATTATAGGTCAATAACCTAGACACTCTGATAGCTCTGCAAGGAACTATGGACAAAATATCTGGGATTAATGCATTTTCTGAATATTTTTATTGGGTCTTTTATAGATTTTTCCCTCTCAAATGCTAATGTGTTCTGCAAGTAGAAAGAAAATTGCTTTTTGCCACTTTATTCCCTTGATGTGGCTAGGCAAAGCTGGGAGGTACCTAAAACTATGTAAAGGCACTGAGCTGATCAATTCATATGTAAAGTTCAAGGAGAAAACTTTGGCCTTTTGCCTTCAGAAGTAATCATCCAAATCACAGAATTGTCTCATCCTGACGCATGAGGAGTCTCATGCATTGAAATCCAAAAGTTCACCCAATTTACTACTGGTGATCAAATTGGCAAAATGTACTGAGGAAGCATCAGACAATTCACTGTGCAGCATGCCTTGCTGAAGTGAATCCAACCTCCCTCAAATTCTGTCTTTTAGAAAACTGTTATACAAGTAGGCGAAGAAATTCTGTCACTTTTTTTTTTTAATTATGGAAATTTTTTTTTAATTATTTCATTTGGAGGTGCATTGTAACCTATTCAAATGTTAGGGCTCTAAACACAGTGTTTGTGCTTACTTTGCAGTAAGTACAGCTGTGAGGCAGGATAACCATTTACCTCTGTTCTTTTTTGCCTTGACAGCTAGACTTAACATCTCCAATTGCTGCAAGGGAGGACACACTCACACTCAGAATAGGGCACAGTGAATGGTTTATCAAATCTTTGTCCCTGATGTCCATTAACCAAAAGAACCTGAATACCTAAATATGGGAAATTGAAGGTTTATGCCATTGTGGAGATTCGTTGCTATTATCTCCAGGGCTAAAATATTTTTTAAAGTTTACGCCTTTCCCTGCTATTATTTTACAAGAAGGACAAAATCTTCAAGGACTGAGGGTGATTTGGACTTGGTCTCAAATAAATACATGATCCACATCTTTTCTGCAACAATAAGTAATGACAGGTGTTTAAAATACTGCATTTATGCTCTGGAAATAATAGTGGTGTTTTCCTAGGAATTTTTTTCATTGTGGTGTGTTTGCGGTATTAAAATTCCTGATTTTAAGCAGAGCAAGTTTTCTGTTCAGTAGGTGTGCTAGTGTTCCAAGGCCTTTCTGTGCTTCTTCCAGGCTGGCAGAAAGGACCCATTACCATGCCATGCTTTTCAGTCTCTCAGGATGAATGTCTGGGCTCTTGCAGAGAAATTTCTACCTCCTTCCAGAGGCATACCCCAGAGAACAGCGATGCTGAGGTCCCCTCCTCTCACACGGCTGGAGCTCTACAAGGAGCTAGTCTGCCCAAGTTGCTGAGATTTCTTCTGCCACCTGAAGAACAAAAAAGTTTACAGAGCAACCCTCAAGAGCAGAGAGTTCAAGGGGAGCCTAGAAATTTGGCCACAAAATTCCAGTTCTTCCTCCTCACCCAGAGGGGACATCATCAGAGAAATTTTTTTTTATTATTTTCAGGAGCAACCCTGGAGAAAGTTGGCAAGCAGAGCTGGAACCAAGCTGAGGAAGTGGAGGCACACACCTGAAGAGGCAAAGGTCCTTCCGGATAGCAGCAAGCAGTTCTAGCACCACCAGGGCAGCCACTGTCTCTCAGTACCACGATCCTGAGGTGCTCTGAATGTGTGTGACCCAAACTACTGAGATTAGCTTCGAGGTGTGAAAAGAGATCAGCATGAGCTCATCAGGCTGCTTCCAGAGCAGGATTCAAACACAGAGCTGTGTGGTGCTGCCAGGTTGTTTACTTATCACCCTGGCTTAAGTGACTGACCAGCAAGTTCGGCACTTAATTCTCTTTATGTCACACATTACCTTAGGGAAAAAAAAAACCAGAAAAACCAAACCAAAAAGTAGAATCAACTTGAGAACATCTCTAGTACATCTTTATGATATATAAATTGCACACAAATTTTCTCTGAATATCACAAATTCTTTCTGCCTTCTCATTTCTGGGAAAGGAGATGTAAGTCCTAAGGGATGAACAATACACATATTGTCTAAATCAACAGTTCTGTGCAAATCTTCCTTGACCAACTCCCTAAAAATTGTGTCAGGAAGATGGTTTGTTTTGTCAAGGTTTTGTTTTCAGTCTGAACCCACTGATCTTAATGGATGTTTCTTTTTTCTGTTTTCACATCTTAGCTCCTATCTGTCCCACATTCCTTGTAGAAGCATACGAGTAATGGTTTTACTAGAGAGTAGGACACAAACAGAAAGTGGCTTATAAAGAAAGATAATTTAGACAGTAAGAGATGAGGCCAAATCCCTTCCACAGCCCCACTGTAGTCAGTGTGACAAGTTGTGTGAACAAAGCAAACAGGATTTGGCTTTTGCTGCAGTTCCAGCCACCTTTTATCATTGGAGAGAGAGAAAAACACCATAAAATTAAATAGGTATCATCCTCCCTGCATTCCTAGTGTAACTATTTTAACTGGAATGCCTCATAAACAGATAAAGGCACTCTTGAGCTTTGGGATGATCATTTTTTAAATGACCATTTAGGACTGGATTATGGTTTTACATTTTCACCTTGGAGCTTTTAAGGGCTGTTTGGGACATTAAGTGCTAACATATCAGAGCTTAAACTGAAAGGCAATGTTGCTTGCAGTCGTACTGCCCAGCAAAATAATATAGTTTTGCTGCTGTTAATAGGTAAATACTTTCATTTGTGGAAGGAAAATGGTGATTCAAAATCGTTTGATGCCCCTTAAACTCTCACAGCAGCTGGATATTTTGCATTGGTTTCTATGATATTCTTGTGATAACATTCCTATCCCGCAGGGGTCTGCTGAATATTGGAGCACTCATCTTTTTTAAGTTTTGCATAATGTGAGATATTAAAATTAAGGCTGGTGTTTACCGTTCAGCTCTTACACACATATTCCACATTCACAGCTAGATTTTATTTCCCTTGGAAATGCTTTCTGTCCCTGCCAGTAACTGAATGCAATCAGATAGCTTTGCATGGGCCAGCATACCAATTAAGTACCATGCCTGGGATGCACGCTGCTTCCTCCATCAGAAGCTCAAAGGCTCATCGGCAAGTGAGCCGTGTGTATTGATAAGGAGAAAGCCTGAACCCACAATGGAGGCAGAACCTATTTCTCAAAAAAGCTTTCAGAGAGTGGTTTGAAGGGGAAGGGGGGAAAGGGTCAGGTGACATGTAAAATGGATAGAAAAATGAAACTGGAGGAAAGATTAATGGAAGCAGGATCAGAAAAATATTCAATTAGAACTCGCAGGCCTGGTCACATTACTCTGTGTTATTGTACATCTTGTCATTATCCAAATCTGTTGCGAAAGTGTTGGCATTTGTCTTCATTATGCAGTAAAATGGTATAATGAATAGGTTACAAATATGATGGAGGAAATGCCCTGGAATTATCACAATGCCTGAAAATGAAAAATGCCTTCATTTAAATTATTGGTGTGTGGCATCTGCCCAGTGCACAGACAGATGTGAAGAGTGCAACATGATTTTGTTTTGATGATGCCTTCGAAGTTTCTGTTCCCCTTCAAAGGGGTTTTCAGGCTGAATCCTTCCTTAAAAGCCAATGTCAGAGATGCAATACAGAGAGCAGCATTTGATGTGTTTCTTAGCTGCAAGGAACTGCACAGCCTGATACCTTAGGTCTGGTTTTAGAAACTTCTGCAAGCAGCACTCCTCCGCATTTCAGGTGGAGACCTGGTTAATATATAGATTATGGCTTTTAACAATTAAATTAAATTTGAGATGGGAAAAAAGCTACTATCTTAGCCTAGTTAATTAGACATGATTTAGTCCTCAAAATTGCAACGATCCATATAGACGTTACCTTTCAAGCTCAATTTTGCATTTGACTGGTTATTATATTCTAGAAATACATTTTCAGGATATTTAGACCTAACATTTGGCCTACTTCAAAATGGCAAGATTCTGAAAATTACTACCAGTGCATAATAAAGAATTTTATATTAGGACCAGGATAGGAATTAATATTTAACTAAAAGTTCAAATAAAATCTTAACTAATATTGAAGTACTATTTCAGTAGTAGGGATCATAGCCCTCCTTTTCCTAGATGTGTATTAACTATAATAAAGCTTCTGAATGGCTGCAAGGACTGTCCACTCAGGCTGACGTCCACGCTTCCAAACTCATTAGGAAGTACGTATCTTTACTTCACTGTGAATGGTAGGTATATTTTAAACATGTAATGTGCTGAAGTTGATAGGATTATCCTTTCAGAGGTTAATTCTAGTCTTATACTTCATAAATGCTACTAGATTCTTTGTGGTAATGTTTCACTGTTAAATTGCACAAATTTGAACAAGACTGCTCAGAAAATTGATAGGATGATACCAAATCTCTCACTTCCCAGTCACTGTTGGGTTGAATCCAGCCTTGGTTCTGAGTAACCAAAACTTATTTTGTGACTTAGATGTTTCCAAGTGAACAGGTGTCCATCACAGGAAAAAAAAAAATCAGCTGCACAAATAGAGTGTTGCAGCAGAAGAGAGTTAATGGGCATTGTAAACAGACTAACTTCTCAGATCATTGGATAAAGTGTGTTTCAAAATCGAGTCCACAGGTCTTTCTGGAAATACCTAAAACGTGTAAATCCTGCTATACCCCTTTGGGGCACCCATAGCCGTGAGTAAGCTTCTGTAATGACTTTCATGAAATGCTGGTCAACAGCAGCTGAACATGAGCCAGCTGTGCCCGGGTGGCTGGGAAAGCCAATGGCATCCTGGCCTGGATCAGCAATGGTGTGTCAGCAGGACCAGGGCAGGGATTGTCCCCATGCACTTGGTACTGGTACAGCCCTACCTTGATTCCTGTGTCCACTTCTGGGCACCTCACTACAAGAAGGACATTGAGGTGCAGGAGCAAGACTAGAGAGGGGCAGGGAAGCTGGTGAAGGGTCTGGAGCTCAAGTCTGATGAGGAGAGGCTGAGGGAGTTGGGGTTGTTTGACCTGGAACAGATAATGCTCAGTTGCTCTCTACAACTACCTGTAGAAAGGATGTAGCTGGGTGAGGGTTGGTCTCTTCACCCAAATAAAAAATGACAAGACAAGAGGAAATGGCCCCAGGTTGCACCAAGAGAGGTTTAGATTGGATATTAGGAAATATTTCTTCACTGGAGGGGCTGGTGAGGCATTGCAACAGGCCTTCCAGGGAAGGACACAATCCCTGGAAGTGTTAAAAATGTGGATGTAGCACTTAGATAAATCATTTAGGGTGGAACACAGCACTGCTGGATTAACAGTTGGACTCAATGATCTTAGAGCTATTTTCTAACCTTAATGATTTTGTCTTTCTATTCTATGATTCTACTTTATGTTGTAAATTTGCCTAAATGTTGTCCTGGTTTTGGCTGGAATAGAGTTAATTTTCTTCTTAGTAGTAGTACTAGAATGGGAGGATGTTCTGTATTTGTGCTGAAAACAGTGTTAGTAGATGTTTTTACTCTTGTATAGTGGTCTTAGCCACATTCATATCTATTCCAATGCAATTGGAGACCCGGACAGGCAAGCGCAGCTAACTTTAAAGGTTTGAATGTGTGGTGACAAGACTTAACTGAATGTGAAGTTTTAGGAGATAGTTAATGGTTGTGGCTGGTCACAACTGTGGTATATGGCCAAAAGTTTTGGTGCACTGCCTCCAGTGCTGTATTGCATCATCTGGTTGGACTTGATGATCTTAAAATCTTCTCCAACCTAAACAATTTTACGATTCTGTGATTACCTCTGAGCAGTGCTCACACAGTGTCAAGGCCTTTCCTGCTTCTCACACCACTCTGCCAGTGAGGGGGCTGGGGCTGTACAGGAGGTTGGAGAGCGCACAGCTAGGACAGCTGACCCCACTGACCAAAGAGATACTCTATACCATATGGTGTCATGCTCAGTATATACAGCTGGGGAAAGAAGAAAGAAGAGGGAGGATGCTTGGGAAGATGATGTCTTGGTTTGGAAAGACAAAGAAAGGTCTGCCAGGGAAAAACAGAGCTTTCCTTGGAATGGAGAATGTAAATGCCCTTCTGCTAGATTATTATAATTTTGAAATTAAGGGGCTTTCAGGCAAAGATATGGGACTAGGAATAACAGTTCTTTACTAGGAATATTAAAAATAAAAACGTGGTAGTACAAAAAAAGCAAACAAATAAAAAAAACCACTGACAGTCAGAATACAACCTGATGCCCTGTTGGTCAGGGTGTTGGTACCAGTCCAATTAAGTCCTCCTCATGGTTCTGTTGGAGCAGAGAGG
>WAAE01033524.1:0-24876 GCA_013400495.1 Nicator chloris | reverse complement strand
TTTAAATAAAAATAAATTAGAGAAGTTTTATTGGGACCATTCACACTGAGTGATCTGATAGCTATCCCCCTCAATCAAAAATGCCTGTGGATTTCAGTAAAAGGGAAAATTGTCTTTGCATTTTAATACAGGTAAACATCTGCTCGTTCCTTCAAGTATATTATTGTTCAATAAATGATTTAGTATCCCAAGGCAGTAGTCCTTTAACTTTTTGCTGTGTAATATGATTGTTTCTTAATTCATCTACTAAATGCAAAAAAGACCCCATTTTTAGGTATTTCATGCATGAAAGCAGTTGCAAACAAGAGGGATACTATAGAGACCTGAAATCTATTAAAGCTCATTTAAATACTTTCTTTTTATAGTTTTATCCTTAGATAACCTTGCCAGAAGATATGAGTAATGTTTGCATGAATTGCCATGAAATTGCCATTCATTCCAGTGGAGTCTCCCCCCAGTCTGGTCTGCACTGTAAAATAACACATGTAATTCAGCAGAGATCTGCCTTGATGATGGGTACTTTATTTCACTGAAGGACAACTTTCACTCTTGGGGACATATTTCTATATATATCTGTCACAGCCAAAAGTCATGGCTGCTTGTTGCACAGAAATCAGACAGCTCTAGTAGCCTCCCTGACTTATTTATCTTTATTTAATATGCACTGCTTAGGTATTTCAGGTCATTAAAAAGCCTTGAAAACAAGATGCCTCAAAAAGCCTTCAGGGAAAACACTTCTCTTTACTATCATTTCTAGAGATACTTGGGCAGAGACAGGCAGAGAACCAAAAGGATATTTTAAGAGCAGGCCTTTTTTTCTTTTGCATTAGCTCCAGTGTAAAACCACCAACTCTAAGGCCCCGAGGAAAGCCAGGGGAATTGAGTAGCAAGACAGCTGACAAGAATATATTTAGTGAGGCTGGATATCTTTAGAGAGAGGCACAAAAACGCTCCTAAAGGAAGTTTGATTAGTCTTTGCTTTTATCCTCTGTTTGTTCTAGCAGAATATTATACATAACTTTGTTTGTTTGGGTTTTAAAATTCTGACTTGCTCCCAGCTATTGATTACCCCCCTTGCTCATTTTATCTCCTTTTTAAGAGAATTGTAGAGAATTGAGATCAGAATCATGCCTATCTGGGTATTTGTACAGCATTTACCATAAGGGGTACTGTTGCTGTGCTGGGATTTTACACTAATGTACCTTAGATGCAACACGTTTTTTGAAAAATACATACATAAGTTCAAAAAAGAAAATACACAATACTGTATACACACCAGGGAGGGTGGAGAGCTGAAGGAAATCTCTTTCCTTACAAGATTTGAAGAACACCTGGTTCAGCACAGCTGAAATTTAAATGGAGCTCTAAAAGAGCTGCAGTTCCATAAAACAATTCCAAAAGAAAATGGGTACTGTGGCTGTCAGAACTATTTCAGGACGTGCATTAGATTCCACTTCCATCAGTTTTTACTATTTATTGCTTGCCCTTGCAGCATCTTATTAATTTATAAGTGTGTGGGATACCAATGTTTATATCTATTAATACAATTTAAAAATTCATGAGGTTAAATGCTTTCTATTTAAACACTAAAGACATAAAGCCATCATAGCCAATATCTACATACTTTCTAAAGCTTGGTCTCTTGTACAAGAGGGAAAATATCAACTCATCCAGAAAGAGGAAGGTCAAAGTCAAATCTGTCAATGAGTCCCATGAGCAGGTTATAGACAGAGTTTATGTGCTAACATATTGATTTTACAGCTTGCTTCTAACAGGGATATAAAGTGTGCAAGCACACCAATTTCTGACATTTGTATGACTTAGGACAGCAAACATTACACTTCTTTGCTCAGAGTTAACTAAATCTCAACAAGGCTGATCACCTTAGGTTATATTTCATACTCAAATTTAATTGGTAGTGTTCAGCAAGTAAAAGAACCTGGCTGCAGAGAGGGAGCCCTGAGTCCAAAATAAGCACCTGTATCTGCCCGTGCTTGTGTGAAACACCTGAGGCAACCTAAGATTACCTTATTGCTTTGTTTCATCTATTTCTGTACAGCTTTGAAACAAGGCACACATTTCTTGCTTCCCAGAATAGCTGTGATTTCATCAAACGTCAATAAAATCAGGTGCTTTTGCATTACTTCTTCCTGCTTTACATTTGTGCTTCTACAAATATAAGCATATGTGTGTCTGTGTAAACATACATATACATAATTTTTTCCTTTGTAATGCTCGAAAGATACATATTTTTAAATTCATATATTCCTAAAGAACCTCAGATCGACTTTAATAAGCCTTTTGTTCCCTGTTTTTCAGTCACCAGTTCCTTCTGTTCAAAATATCTAACATTTGCTGTTATTTATTTGGAAGAACTGAGATATTTAAATAACATAGAGCTCACTTTCAAACAGCTTAAAATGGACTACCTGAACTGGAGTCTGCAGAACCAGACTGTCCTTTTGCCTTTCCTAATTGTATTGTTCTTACAGATATAAAAAATATATTTCTGTCTTGCAAATATGCACACAAATGTTCAATATGTGTTAGCACAGAGAGTTTTTGGTTCCTAATCAGTGGCTTCATCATCTTCAGATGAGCAGGTGTGCCAGTTGTGTTACATACAACATGTATGTACATATACACACATATACAACCTGTAAACATGTCCACCCAGCAGATGAAACTACATTTTGGATTCTGTGCAACCAGACTTTTACCATTTTGCAATTTAAAGCGCAGTTAGCAAAGGCTGGTCAAAGATGGGTGAAGCAGCTCTTTGTGTTTCAGAGAGCTGTTAGTTTCTCACTTATCAAAGATACAACATCTAAATGCATTTTTAGCACAATCTACACTAGTTAAGATTGCATTCCTTTCACCTCTGAGTTGATTTGAAAACGATATTGAAGTTCATTATTACATATAACATAGTGTTGTGAAATGTTTCAATTAATACTAAAATGATGTACTTCTGTTCATGTGATATTTCTAAAGACCTTGTGGAAATACCACAACATGAGAGCTTCCACATAAGTCTTTCAAATTAGGGGGGGAAATCAGGTCCTTTGGAGTGACTTAAAGCAAGGTAAATGTTATTTTATGTAAACAAAGCAGGACCAGATTTCTGATTCAACAGGCGTTTGCTAGCCTACCAAAAGACACAAGGGTGAGTAAATTTGCTGCTGCTGCTGCTGCTGGTAAACTTTGCTGGGCTTTGCAGAGCAGGGGGATTTCCTTGCAGTGCAGCTGTCTCAGGCTCCATGCAGGCTGTGTGCCAGCAGGGATGCAGCAGATGGAGCAAGCCTCGTATCTGGGGGTTCACATGAGGGCACGAACACACCGCACGTGACCCACGGGCAGCTTTGGAGCCACCCCTGTGTGTCAGGAAGAGCCAACGCTGCACACTCAGGGCCATGACCCACTAAAACAGCTTCTGAAAACGCCTTCAAAGCACTCACTGATCATTTGGGGTTGTCTTCCACTTTCTTAGCTGGGCAGTGCTAAAGATTGATGGAAAGTCTGAAGCAGAAGTGTCACGCAAAAGGCCACCCTGCCCACGGGAGAGAACCTTTCTGACACCAGATCCCTTCCAGCCAGAGGGGATCACTTGGGGTTAAAGAGCCTGGCCTCACCTCCTGTCAGCCCCTCATCCACTGAGGCCCTAAGGGGTGCTGAGGTGCAGGAAAGTGACATGTGAAACTTCCCAAATTAAGAGCAAAACACATGATAAAAGAAATATTTCAATGCCAGGGGGAGCCAAGGCATGAGTAAGGCAAAGCTCAGCAACCAGCCCTAAGTTTATGTTTATGGCCTTTATGTTTGTGAAAATGCATTTAAGGAAATTGTTAATGTTTCTGTCTTCCCTGAAGGTGTTTCATAAATGAAAATAAATCTGAGAGATATTTGTAGATATCTTTATTCTGCTTGGATACAATTTTGTTTTCCACTGAATCCAAACCTGAAAGTTTCCCTCCACAGGAACAGATCTGGGGAATCATGTGGAAGTTTCCCTCTTCTGTTTTACCTTCCATCCCACCCTGTCTTGCCCTTACAGGGTTTTTCACATCCATTGGATATCCTTGGTGGAAAAGCAGCAGGTGGAAAAACTGCTTTCCCTCCTGGGGCGTTCCTTTTAGCTGATCTCCCCTTCAGTCAAAGACATTTTCATCCAACAGGTGGGACGTGGCATCTCTGTCATTGTCCTTGCCAGCTGTACCCCAAAAAGCCAGCTTTGTCTGCTGTAGGGTTTTTATAGGTCTGCATCCCAATGTTTTTGTGTATTGTGCACACACCACAAACCGTGTGTTCTAATAGTTTTGGAGACCTTCTGGCAGATGTTTGTAGAAAAGCAAGTAACACAATTGGGCTTCAAAGTGAGCCAAGTGTGGCTTCCCAAGCACAGGGCTTAGAGTGGAAAAACAAGCAATGTCTCAGCAGAACAGCAGAGGGAAACAGAGACACAGGTCTAAGAGTGGTACTAAACACTAATAATTGGTAGTGACAAGGAGATTTGGTGGGTCTTGTGAACTGATGAGTCCAAACTCATCACGTTTACACTATAAACAGTTGAAAGGTTGAGTAAATAGACTGACAGGCAGAAAGGGAGTCATGTACATGAGAACTGTAATTTGTTAGAATAAAGAAACTTTACTCTGGGGTTCATTATGTTGCAGCATGCCTTTGTATGACTCTTCTCATGACTCAACATCAGTATTCTAAGAATGTGAATGTGGGATATTTCCTTGCACTATTAGGTATTGAAGGTGTGGATAAAGTTGTCCTCTACAACACTTGGCTTTCTGGAGCTCGTACGTTTTTAAAAACAAGTTTCAAAGCCATGTGGTTCACTTAAGCTCTGAAAGCAGACAAACCACAGAAAATTTTTGCCAGAGCAAGTTAGCTGAAGGTTGTTTTTCCCCCAGTTTTCCCCTAAACATCTGTCCCAAGATGCACACTCTGTCCATCTTATGACCACATATATGAGAGTCAGCTGAGAATACACAACAGGGCAAGAGATCTTCTGTACTAAAGCTTTCTATGAGAAGAAGAGTAATTTTGGAACTTGAAACCTGAAAGACATCTTTTCCCACTACTAATTTCTATTGACGTTAATTTGCTCATTCAGGGATTACATAACTGCAGTAATTTCTTTTTTCCTACAAGCTTTTAGGAAATGCCTTGTTTTGGTTTTTGGGGTTTTTCTTGGTTTTTTGGGGTTTTTTTTTTTTTGTACTGTAGAATATGAATGCCATTTTTATTTCTAAAGACAAATGTGTTTTCCAAGCCATGCTCGTGTCCAAGTCTTTTATTAATACAACTTGACACCTTTACAACTGACATAAAGGGCTCTTAAGGTCTTAGCATGATATAACAAGGTAATGAAAAATTCTCTTGTGAAAAATATGAAGCTCCTAAGTGTATGTGGGTTACTTGTATATACATACATTTATATGTGTGTGCCTAGGGACACAGAAGATTATATATTTATACCCTTGTAGAAGATACTGCATATTCTCCACAATAAAGAGGGGGTGCTGACAAGCCTAAATAAAATGATAATGATACATTGGTGTGAAAGAAAATGAGAAATTATTTCCAAAGAATTGTTCTGAACTAGATATAAATATGGTAATTAGTACTGCCACGTTGGTGAAATTATTGAATCCCCCTTGTAAATTAAAAGAAACTTTATCCTCGGTGAAGATTATATAGCTCTCAGACTTTTCTCAGCTAATTTATACGGTTTTGCTACTTGCAGATCTTACTGGGCAGAATATTTCGCTCAGCTGTCCTTGATCTGTGCACTTCTCACTCCAGTGTCAGTTCAGTGTGGATTTCAGCACTGATCCCATCCTCAATTCAGGTCATTCTCCTGTAGCCTCTTCTGGCATATTCCAGTCACAATGACTGAGGGCGTACTAACTGATGCTTGTACAACATAGGTGCCACAGAAGTGTCCTCACCAGAAATTTAGGACTGTTTTATTCCAAGTCCTTTAAATCAATGCTCAATTAACTAAATCTATCCTAAAGACTGCAGAATGCCCAGTCTTTTTGGATAGGTTAAGTGCTCTGTGTGTGCATTTGTGCACGTGTGCATGTAACACTGCAGTCAGAATCCATGATAATAAAATCTGCCAGGATGGAGAATGAAGATCAATCTCCATTTCAAATGTTATCCACATAAATTCATACATGGCATATTAATGGTACATATTCTTTTCCTGTATTTGAAATGTTTCTCTAGACTTCATGACCTAAAACTGTCTTTCTAAATTTAGCTGAAAGAACTACTCAAGTAAATGATAATGTATGTGTCATAGTATAAAATACAGGCATCCTTTTAAGTGCAAATTTTTGGTCGGTGTGCATCCAAACAATAAAAAAAAAAAAAAGAAAAGAAAATAAATAACCATGCTCTGATAGATTCTATCTTCCTATCAGAACAGGGTATGAGATTTTTCTGTAGTGTACAAGTCCTGTCTGCAATTAGAGGAGACTAACAGGCACAAGGCAACTGCAAGCAGATCCAACAGCTTGTGCTGACCTCCAGGAATTGCTCTGTTGTTGAACAGCCATGCAGTAGTAGTTTCTAAAATGCTCCTGAGAGCTGCAAATCACTCATTTTCCATTGCATTCTCACCCCGGCTTTGTGGTGAAAGCCAAACTTTTTACGCTGAATTAATTCATATTTTTCCAAAGGTAAAGGTGCCTTAAATCCACCATTTAGGTGTCACTTTGATTTTTTTAAAATCACCTCTTGAAAGCCAGCTTAAAGGAATTTTCTACAATGTGCAAAAGCCCCTATTTCCTCATTCCATAACACTGGAAATAAGATACAGCCCCAGAAAAGGTGTCTCAGAGGATACAACCACTGCAGGATGCCTGTCCTGTGGGTGTCATTCAGATGTGTCAGACACAGGAGGCCTATAGAGAAAAGTGGGCAGAAATGGAATATATTCTGGTTCATCATCCAAATCTGATCAAGTCAGCAAGGAGCTCAGTTTCTGACTGAAGGATTACAATCTCTTTTGAAAACATAGGCTATTTGCAGGTTCTTTAATACTTTTTCCAAAATTTGGAATGGGTAACTAAATTCCATAAGCAAATGCCTGGAACTTATTTTGAGCAGATGGAACTACTCTTTGAAGATACCCAATTCTGATATCTCAGAATGTTACCAAGAACCAAAGTTGGAACCCAAACCATGCGAGAGCTTCAGATGTTTTCAGCCTCACTTCTAGAGATGCAGGATCATCCAGCACCTGGCAGCAGAATCCTCCCAGGGATATTATGTTTTACCAAAACATTGCTAAAAATTAATATTGTTCTCAAGTCCCTGAGGGAAAAATAATCACATGAGAAGACAGGGACACTCACTGACATCAGATCATAAGAACTCCAAACCGAGACACTCAGGAAACCAGAATCAACAGCAGAAGAATTCTTTTTACCAGCCTTCATCAGTGGTTCTTCGTGTGTTCAGACCTGAGAACTGGCCCCAAACACTCTGCTCTTCCTAAGAGCCCAGAGCACTAAGAATTCAATCAGGGTGGCTAAATTCATGTCAGATTAAATAAATACTCTTCCGAAAAAAGAAAGCATAATTTTAGATCACGATGGGAGGTAAAGACTGGCAGAACGTTGTAATTGGAAAGATTTGCATGTGGTCAGGAGTTCTGCAGAATTCTGACTGTTTATCTTTGTGTCAGAACATCTTCTTAAGAGCCCAGTTCACTAAAGTACAGCGTGAAATTGTAAACTGCCAGCACAAAATGGCTTTGGACAGTAAAGCCAAGACATTGATAGTCAAGGAACACGTTCACTCTCAGATTTTGAACTCCAGAAGAACTTGAATTTTAAGTACCTCTTGATCACGTAAGGCACTCCAGGTTCAAACTGTGAATTTTAAAGGCGCCATTCAGGTCTCCATGTCAAGCTAACACGTGACATGGCTTGAGTTTCAAGCAAGTTTTCAAATATTTGAATACTAGGTTTTGACCAAGCTCCAGTTAGAAACATCAGAACTTCCCAGGCATCTGTATTTTTGGTTATGGAGCAGGACCTAAGGACATGGACACTTTCCCCTGTGAAAATTTACTCTGGGATTCCAAAAAACAAGCTTTCCTTTAGCTGTCTCACCTGCCAGGCTCTTCACAACAGATGCTCTCAGACTTTATCTATGGAATCAGGCTCCACAGAAGAAAACAAAAGACAAGCCAGCTGCAGTCATATACCTTTTTATGCCAAAGGGTGTGTTGCCAGAATATTCACTGGGAAAAATGCCTAAAATAAAACCCTGGATACTTACATAACTGGTCATGGAAACCCATACCTGGAATGCATTGAATTTAACCAGACAGAAGTGTGTCAACCACCAAAATGCAATTTCACCAAAACCCCTGTTGTTTATGATCCTTGCTATACAGGCAGACGAGATACTTAACAGTATTTCACCCACATTCCAACGAACATTTGGAAAAATACGAAAATATTTTTAATTTTGCTTTCCTTTTCTCCTCTATCTCCAAGCAAAACTTGCCAACACTGCATTTCACTTACTTATATTCGCAGTTGTTTCTGTGAGCAGCCTCACCCCTTTTGTCCTGATTGTAGAAAAATGATGTTGTCTCCAAGTACCAAAACAAAGCAAGCCTTTGCCAGCAGGTTGAGCCTGCATTGCTTACACAAGTATATCTGTCCCTTCTCATCCCAGCACGCCATCATGAGCCTAATGCTAGCATAAACATGCCTGCTCAATTAATTTGTAATGCATGCCTCTGCGTAGAAAAATAAAGAAATGTTTCAAAATGAGGCTATCTCCATCTGGGCCAACAGCTTTTGGTGACAGTGGCTAGTTCTGGATGCCTTGGAGGAACATGCTGGGTCTCCAGACAGTGCAAAGTTACTGTGTTGCCAGGGACAGGTTTTCAAACCTCTTGCTGTCATTCTCTGTAAACATATGAGGAACTCAGACCACTTAATTCGGGTACATTGCCACTATATTTAATTTTTCTTTATTCTTGTCCCAGGAAAAATGGCATCTCTCACACACACATACACACACACGAGAGAGAAATAATGATTTCAAAAAGGTTATGTCTGATTCATCTTCTGTTTGGAACACAATTAGAAGTCAATTCATGGCTTTAACCTTTTTATCACTTCCTAAATATCTTCCTTATCTAACGTATTTTGTTACTGAGCTGCGTAATGAACCCCACAGTCATGAGCAATCACTGAGTACCAAATGACTAACAGTCTGGTCTGAACCACTGTATGGTGTTGACAAAAACATTGCAAATGTTTTCATTGAAAATATTGACTGCATTCCTATGTGTAATGTCCTGTATTTGAAGCAGGTGGTAAGAGAAGTGAGCTTACAGTAAATTGCTGGGGTTTTTTCCACCTCAAAGCATTTAGCAGGTGATGTCTTTGGGCTATGCCCTGTGAGCCTTCCCTCAAAATGTTTTAGTAAACTTTAATTTTTTTAGCAAAGGACAAATCCATTCTAGACCATGGCATTCAGAAAACAATGAAAAGAAAGATGTTTTAAGCATTCTGAGACCACATTGTCCAAATCAGAGTTTCATAAAGAAGAGAATCACCTGAATAATCAAGAGTACCCTGAATAAGAAGTCAATGGAAAAAAAACAAGGGGCCTTAAACTTGGCTCTGATCAATTTGAGATCTATTCTGTATCAACTGCAGATAAAACTACTAACTAGGACTGCACAGAAAATATCTCTTCACACAGTGCTCTTGTGCCAGCAAGGATTGTGACTGGCTTTCAACACCTTTATGGTACAAGTCGACTGCAACTAAGGTGGGATTCAAATGAAATGTTAAAATCAAGGGGGTGAACTGAAAAAAAAATACCAACATCTTTAAAAGTTAAAGTCTCTAGTTTTTTAACTACATCCTCCATAAAATGGCAGAATTCCGTAAGCAAAAGGTTTGTCTGACCACGACGAAGCAGACAAAATATAAGTTGATTTTTGATCATTTTGATTTTTGATTTTGGGTGATTTTATTTTGATAATTACCTTGATTTCCAAATAGCCTGGCACAGTTCTCATAGCTTTCAAAAGTGAGAGGCATTAAGGTTTCACAGTTTACCCAGCTCTATATTTCAGAAGACAAATGAGATAAATTTCAGTGTCTTTAAAAGTCATTCTAAGAAGGAGACACAGCAAGTGAAGCAGCACACGGAATAGCTTGGCAAAAAGTTAAAATCACAGAAAATTCACTTGTAGTAAGAAATGTACTTTGTGGAAATAAGAAATAAATAATTGTTAAAAAAAATGAAAAGAAGAATCATGTTAGAAGCTTAAAACTGGGCCATCTGGAGTTGAGTGCTGCGTTGTCCTCCCAACGCTCGAGGCTTATAAACATCATAATCATAAAAGCATGCTTCTAGAGGGAATAGAAACTGCCCCAGGTAACCATGCCTCTGCTAAACCAAGATGATTTAGACCTCAAAAGTAAATAGGCCACAGCTATTACAAGCTGAGGAAATTAGGATAAGATAAGGTAACACCAGAACGATAACAACTTTAACGATCTGCAAAGGAGGAGCAATGCTTGCACTCCCGTGAAGATTTTCAAGGACACAGAAAGAAATTTGCAACCTGTAACAAAATTCTCCTCGTTTGTGTTGTAGCTGGTACCATATTGCAGGACTGCCAGCAACATGTTATTTCTCTCTCCTTAGCCATGGAAAATACAGCCCATCAGCTTTTCTTTTCACCCACTAGAATTAGGTCTCCATTAAGCAGTTTCTTACTGCAAACAGTGAAAATAATTTTAGGGATTCCTAAGGGTGGCAAACAAGCAGAAGAGATATTCCAGTTACAAGACAGGTGGGTAACCTCTTTCCCTACAGGCTAGTACATTTTGTCAGCTTCTCCTCTCAAAATCTCACCCCAGGTGTCATCTGCTCACCAATTTATCTCACTTAGTCCCATGTGCTCCCCTTCTCAAAGTCTGAGTTTACTGCTTCCCTTTTCTGCTATTTTAGAATAGTCTGTTCTGTGTTCTGAGTGAGCAGGATACTTCTGTGCACTGCAAGATGGCAAGATCCAGGCAAGGCATTGAAAAAAAATCCAGCAGTAAAAATAGCAAGGCACTGATATAAAAGCAAGAAAAAAGCAGGCTCTGCTTAAAGCATGAGGGGTTTTATTCTCCTGTTAAGACATAATAAACTTCAAATGGAAATCAAGCATCATTTTATCAACCTCAGCTAGTTCAGAAATGTCCTTTACCCACAAGGATAATTCTACGCTAATTTGGATAAGCTGTTATTGTAATATGCATTCCATATACCAGGAGAATATTACCACAGCCAAAATTACTCCAGCCATCAGCACCAAGGGAAAAGCCACCTCTTATAGTCAGCATATGGTCCAGGAAATTGATGGAATTCAGCTCTCCCCAAGGACACACTCACTGCTGATGTCACAGCTGCCTTTGGAAGCTGCAGTCCTAGAGCAAGGAGCAGAAACATCTGACATGCCTGGGTACCAACAGCTCTGAGATTGAAAGGAAATAGTTTCAGATAAGGAAATAACCCAGAAAAAGCCTACAGATCTTCTGTGTAATATTCTCATCTATTTTAAGCTATAAACAGTGGGAAAAACAAGGAAGGGGAGGGGAGTTCCTGGGAAGGAAGAAATATTTTCTGAATATTATTGAGAGTATTGCCCCTTTTAAGAGAAAATATGTGTGTGCTATGATCATCACAACTTTAGGGAACAAACCCCTGGTTTTGCTTCAAAAACAGAATTAAACCTCAATTCATATATACATTGTTCCAGATTTATGCCCGTGTCTCTCCTTTGATTTATGTGCATTTTTCTATAAACAGATTACTGGTCAGCTTATTCCTGAGCAACCCAGGCAAAAGCAGCAGATTATTTATGTTTTAACCTAGTTACAGAAGAGCCTTGTTTGGGAGCAAGTGCTTACTTAGAGGTCCATGGCTATTTAAGCCTTGGCATCACTCCTCCTTGCCAGACTAAACAGGTAATTTATTTTTACTTAAACCATCAGATTGGTTTGATGTTTATCAGCATGGAGCACATTTGAACGGATAGCACGACCCTTTAGGAGAAGCATGAATCTACACAAAATAGGATGGAAAGATAAATAAAGAAAATGAGCGCTTGACAGTTTTTTAGTACTAAAACTAAAACTATAATGTTTCCAGGTATTGGAATCGTGCCAGCAGAACTTAGTACATCATCTGAAGGCAGACAATTCCAGTGCAGTTATTGCTCAGCTGAATGGAAAGTAAGACGTTGAACATGGATTTATTACATCCCAAACATGCATTGATATTACTGATAGCAGGGCCTGAATTCTTGAGTTCAAAAGAATTTATGTGAACAAGTTCTCCAGCAGCCTAAAAGAATACTGTGTACTCTTTCAGCCACACAGCCTCTTCCAATTTTCTGGGGTTCTTCTCCTAATTAATTTTATAAATACTTTTTTTTTTTTCCAACCAAGTCACTCCAGATGTTCTGTCTTGCTCATCTTTGGCGTATGTGAGACAGCTCCAGCCCTTCTACCCACCCAAACAAACTTCAGAAGGCATTTGGTAACCAGACAAGTTGACTATAGGGAAATATTTTATTAAAAAAGACTCTAGAAGCAGGAAGAATAAAAGTTTGCTCTTGGAAAAGGCTTTTACCATGTACAACAATATGGGCAAGGCATGATTGAAACCAACCTTCCAAATGCATACACAGTGTAATACTCATTTAATGCCATCGTTGGAAACGAGAAACAAATTTAATAAATGTTATATAAAAAAGGAAACAGCCAAAATGCCTGTTGCCACACCCTTGTGTATAGCAATTAAATTAGCCAACTTGCCTTTCCTTACAAAACCTTTGTGAAGTAAATGCACTTAGAAATGCTGCTCAAATATGACTTTCTAACTTTATGGGCATGGATATTACCAGGATTACTCTTTGCATGCCCTCTGTCCCAACAAATCTCCCAAACTGCTGAATGCAGTTACTGGGATGGAGGCTGGTGCAATTAAGGAACCTGTATCCCTTGGTGTCCAGGGAGAGCTCTGTCCTAAACTGCATTACTGCTCACTGGGGTACACACAGCATCATTACATGGAGCTCCTATTCCATTAAAGCCTGAGGTAACTGGAACACTGACTTCTAAATTCATGTCTTAATAGCTCTTCTTTAAGGTTTGCATTTCATATTGGTTTTGGGCTTTGGTTTGGAGTTTTTTTGTGGTTCTATTTTTTTTGTGGGGTTTTTTGGTGTTGGGTTTTTTTTTTTTTTTGGTAGAGGGGGGGATATTTCTGCATCCTTGTAGTGGAGTGTTAATTCCTTGATCTTTTAAACACCTAGATTCTTGTGTTCAGGCTGAATTACTAGATGTCAAAGAATGCAGAGGGGAATATTAAATATCACTGTGGAAAATGGCTATGCCTTGGGTAGAGCAAAGGAGACGTAAGCAAAGATGATTTTCTCTGCCCAAAGGTTGGGGTGCTCTTCACTGTGCTCATGGAAATGCAGGAGATGCTTCTGACACCTGTTGCTACAGAATAAAGGCAAGCAAAGGCAGAAACTTGAAAAGCTCAGATTAGCTTCTGAGCTGGTTAAATTAGACAAGGTACTTTGCACTCAGGTAACTACTGTTGGCAGACCTGAGATGATTCTGATACTACAGATGATTCCACGTTCTGCTGCATTGCAATACAAGGTTTGTCATATCTGAAAAATCAGAATAACAGGATTACTGCCATGCCTGACTTTAGGCACACCTGTTAAATCCTCATAAGTCAGATAATTCTCATTATCAGTGGCCTGTTTAATAGAACATTTGTTATAGCTAAAAATGAATATACACTGTGGTGTTTGCATTCTGGCTACATTAGTAGCTACCTGAAATTTGGTGCATACAGAAGAAAAAAAAATAAATGTCTGGGAACAGAAGCTATTTGCAGAGAAGGCCAGAGTTCCAAAGTGTGCTGCCTCACTTCTTGTGTTCTGTTATATGGTTTCAATTTCCTCATATAGAATTTTATATCAAAAGTAAACCCAAAAGGCAGTGGAATAATACTAGAGGAAAAACAAGGCAAGTGAAAGGAGAATTCAGGCTCCTCAGTCTGACCTTTACAGCACTTCTTTTAATATCTCAGGGAAAAAAATAGTGGAGGCCATTAGGGATTCAGCCATGTTCCAATACAAATTCAACTCTAGCACACAAATACAGTGAGAAAAAGGAGAGTTAGAAAATAAAAATCCAACAAACATTATTTTTCCTCTTTTGCTTCTATAAAAATATTTAAAAAATAAGGTTTCCATTACAGCTACATAGTAATTTTGATGTGGGCACAATGGACAAGTAATAGTAAAATTTCAATTTAGTTAAACGCTCCTTCCTGGTTTTGATCCAACATATATTGTTCAATATATTGACATGTAGGCAGAAATTCAGCCTGTCATATTAGGGATAAGAGTCTAAGACAGTGATCAGATTTTTCTCTATCAAATTTCTTATTGCTATGTAAGAACAAAACACAATTTTCCAAAGACATGTCTAGTATTTCATTTAGAATTATTTCACTCTAGCATCATTTCACTCTAGCATCAAGAACAACTATCCTATTATTCTATTGATCTTACAATCCCATTGGTTGTACGATGTTTTCTTTTAACAATAAGGTTTGTCTCTTACTCAGTCTTTTCAAAATTAATTCATCTCCATTAACATGTTTTAGTTGCATCTAAGATTACTTATCCCAGAGGTCTACACTCATACTGCATTCTCACTCCACTTCAGGAAAACATCTATTATTGTGTCTTTGCTTCACTGGCTACCAAGGTTGCAGCCCAGAAACCATATAAATTCTGTCCTTAGCTACAGACTCCAGAAAAGTACTCTAAAAGTAATTTTAGAACTGTGATTCTAAATATATAAACTATATAAACTATAAACTGTGGTTTATAAAGATGAAGGTGCTATCTCCTTACATTCTAAATTGATTAAATCTCAATCACTTGAATACATTTGAGGAATGCATTGCTGTAAAATACAGGTATTTTTAGGTACTGAAATGAGGCCTTATTTTATTCAGTTAGCAGACAGGGATTATTTTTAAGAGCAGAGTACACAGTGCACATGAAATTGGGAACACATTCCTTCATCTGGAGTACAAGTTTAAGATGCCAACTTGTAGCCACACTTCAGAATCCCCCAAATGTCTCTGCACTTTTCAAATGAAATATTAATATGCTCAACATGAAGCAGCTGGCACACTGAGCCTCATTTAGAGGGTGCTGTTCCCTATATTTGAAGAGTGTATATTTCTACAGAACAATTGCTGAGGGTGGCAGTGGTGCATACAACAGTTTTCTGCTGCCTAGAGCTTTGTTGAATTTTCACATTATCATTTCCCAGGTTAACACCTCCCAGGTTTGGTCTCTCCTTTTGGGGAAGTTTAAAAAGAAAGTTCCAGGAGAACAGTTCCGCCTTTTATGAGAATGATATTAGGGAAAAATAAGCAGCTTTTATTTTATTAAAAATAATAAAAAATTACCAAGAATATTCTATGTATGAACTGGAAGCGGTCTCAGACTTTGGGAGGTGAAAATAAACCAAAAGGACCTACCAGTACTAAAAGCCAAATCAACCCCAACACCTGCCAAGTGAAATTGCACCAAAATTTGATCCAAACTGAACTCTCCAGAAATCAGCAGCAAATCTGACAGCATGACACACATACTGACCCAAACTCTGACCCAGGCAGTTTGCATATATTATTCACTAACTATGCTTCACAAAGCTGATAAGGAATTTGCTGATTGACTTTTGTTAGAAGTTTTTTATTAGAAAAGTTACTGTCAATACCTAAAGGGGACAGGGTCATCAGTTTCAGTGTGCAGTCAAGAGAATGACTCCCGCTGCTCTCACAGAGCAGTGAGTCAGCATCCAAATGGCTGCTAAGCAAATTCACACTGAAAATGCCCTGCCATAAAACCATGGCCCCCCTCATCTGCTGTCCCATTAATACTGACTACCAGAGGAGAAAACCTCCAAGAGATTTTGTAGGGTGTGTGCAGTTTGAGAACAGGTAACGCCAATCCGCATCCAGAGCGCGCACCAGCCCCGCTGCCCCAGTAGCTGGGGAGTTGTGCTGCTCAGGAAACTCACCCTGATGCTCAGGGAGCCACATCAACCCCTCAGCTGTCTACAACAGAAGGGAGTTTCACAGTTTGGTCCTCGGCTGGAGCTCCTTCCTGGCAGAGTAGACTGCAGTTTCTTGTAGGAAGGGTGAAAGTGGGAAGTGGGACCTCTTGGGCTTAATTTTCATGTCTTTTTTAAACAAGGCTAAGTAGCTGAGAAATTGGACAGACACATTTGACAGAACTCGATGTAGAAGTCAGACTTCAAATACTGCACCCACATCTACACAATCCCTTCTCAACAATCATAGCTGAGTTCTAGACTGAGCTCTGTGCCACACAAAAGTGCAGCATCTTCTAACTCGGCTTCCAAGTGCAAAATGCAACACGCAACCTTTCAGCAGTCACCCGATAAAAAACAGCCTGAAGTACTCTGCACTGTTTGAAATTAAAGATAACATCCTTTATGCAGAGTCCAACACAAACCCTGAGGAACACTGTACACCTCTTTTGTTCTGATGGCATTCAGGATCTCATCTGAGAGTCTGTGATAGTCACTGACTGCAAAGTGAGAGTGACAATATTATGTGGTGTAGACAAAGGGAATACAGAGTCCCAGGGGAGCCTGCAATTTGGTGCTGGGGTGGTTGAACTGTTAAGACCCTCCTGCTGTGACTGGTAGGGCCTGTTGCAAGAATGTGCCCTTATTAAAATTGACACAACTTGGTAGAGCTGCATTGTCCCACTCCGCATGTGTGAAAGTCATAAAAAATATCATTAAAAATGAATTGCTTCATATCCCAAGAAGCTTTTCCAATATAGTAATATTTGATTGACTGATATAGCAGAAAAGCACACAGACAGCCTGAGGAGATCAGGCTGGCAATGGCATATGCATGATTACACCATCCATTTCTTCCAGTTATTTTTCCTCTGTGTTTATTGCCATTGTTTCTCATTGCTAAATAAATGGAAATATATACCATCATTTTAAATTAAATTTGGTGAATTTTAGTAGTCATGAATCTCGAAGACAAATTGCAGCAGCTGGAGCTACAGACTAAGAAAAATTATGTTAATGGTCTTAAATTATCCTGTAAAAGAGCCTCAGAGATGTCACCCTCTGAGAACAGCTCCTGTGGAAACTGTCAGGAAGAGAATGGGAGGAAGAAAGAAACACTTCACAAGTGCTTTTATTTTGAGGAATTGAAATCAAGTCTTAGTGGTTCTTCCCCAGTGCCAAAGTGTGAATTTAAACTTTTGTTCCCGCTCAGATCTGAACATCCAAACAACACAACCTAAGCTTATGGCTTCGATGCTCTTGTGTGCATTTCTAACCATTTCTGTGGAAAGCACAGGTAACAGTATTAACTTTAATTTCAAATAAAAAAGGAATTACTGTGAACATATGAAAGCCAGTTTTAGCAAATTTAATTTTCTCGTTTCTTATACTGGTGTGGAGACCCAGTAGAACTTTTCCTTTTCATAATACATAAAGCTAAGCAAAGCTTTTCTTTCTCAATAAAGTATTAAAATATCTGATTTTTAAATTTTTTTTTAATTAGTTACAATGATGACTACATTTCTTCTGGAAGTCCAGAGTAGCAGTAACCTGAGCAAGCAAAGAGTATAAGCTAAAGAAAATTTGGGGTTTTTTTTCCTAATTGGTCAGTAAAGTAAAATAAGCATTCTAGCTAATGAAATCTAAATTTCACCTAGACCTAAACACTGTAGAGATAAGAAACTTATCTGTAGGAAGGTGTCTTTTTTGCCATCTGAAACGTCTAGAACGTTTCACAGCTTTTCTACAATCTGCGTCTGGCCAAGATGTTCCAGGTGCCGCTGATTTGGCAGACAGACAAAACCCACTTTTGAGAAGCAGACTGGGAAACCAGCAGCAGGCAGAATGCCAGGGGCTTGTCTGAAGAGAGCTGGGCCCCAGCAGGCTCCAGGACATGGGTGGTGCTGTATTCCAAACTCCAGACCCTACAGGGTTTGTAGGAATCAAAGCCCTTCGTGGGACTTACTTTCCTGGCAATCTATAACTTGTAGCATGTAAACATTCTGCACTAGTTCTTGTTTTTTGGACAAACATGAAATTAACCTGGGTCTTAATAGCTGTTCAGCCTGAATCACCCTAAGACTTTTCCCAGTGACCTTGCTGCCTGCTGGATCTCTCAGATCTGCCCACCACCTCATCAAGTCGTGCTGTGTAAATCGTCCTTGGCACGCTGAGCCTCACTTCTGCCGCCAAGTTAAAGGACTCTCTGAAATGAAGACTGGTTTGCATGTGCAGAAAAAATCCCTATCTTATTCATAATAACAGGAAATAGAAAACAACTGGAAGCCACAGGAAGCTGTTGGTTTTATACTCCTGCTGCTTACACAAAATACGTCGTGATAAAATTAAACAGAGTTCAAATGCTATAGAAACTTGAGACAGAGTTTTTGAATCTTTCCCCAATTTGTTTGATGAACATTATAAATTTTTTAGATGTTTACAGAATCACTTTTGTTTTTCTGGAGTATATTGAACTGTGGTGGAATGCTTAAATGCAGCTCCATGCTCAGTCATGAGATATAAAAATAATCACAGTATATGTATCTACTGACAAGAAAAACCATCCAGTGTTTACATTAAAAAAATGTAAATGATACACAAATAATGTATTAAAATTTTGACTATCAATGAATATATTTCATCAGTTCTGGTAGTCCTGTGTGACAGAACACTCCAATTTTCAGTATAAACACAGCAGTTGCTGTTACTGCTGTTTTCCTTCCCTTGCTTCTGCCAAAGACATCATTCTCTGGGTGCATTTACCATTCCCTTGGACTGCAGCTACATTTATCTACTAAATTCACACCTTTCTGTAACCAAATTCACACTTTTCTGGCCAACTTCTTCACCATTCTCTCTGAATATGGAAACACTCATGTTTGTGATAGGAAACTCCATTTCAGCTAAAGCAGCAACCCTACCAAGCAGATAGACATTGTGAAAGCATAAGGAAACATTAAAAAGTTTCTTTCTCTGTGACAGAGGAAAAAATAGATAGAATTTAACAGAAAACAAATCAAATGTTTTGCCTAGCAAGATGATTTGAAATGGAAATGTTTCACTTCATATTCCATTATTTTTATTTTTTATACACCTCAGATTTTGTTGGCTTTTTTTTTTTTTTTTTCTATTTCCTTAGAACTAAGCAGAAAATTTCCGGGTTTAATTTTTTAAAACTTAAGATTTATGCATTCATATATCTTTCCAGACCTACTATTTAGAATCCAATAGCCCACAGTGAAGATATCCTTCCTCCTCCAAAGAGACTGAGTTCATTATTTACATTTTCAGGCCACAGTCATTAATTCTCTGAGTGAATGAAGCAGGGTTTAGAGCAACAAATAGTCAGCATATGTTTTGTGCAATTTTTTTTTCCCCTAAAAAGAAGTAGACCTACATTTGTGTAATTTCTCATCTGCTCTTGGGTAGCTTCAGCAGTACCATCTGGGGGGAAGCAAGCTGTTTTATCAGTAAACACTGAGATATATTATCAGGGAAAAAAAAAAAAGGAACAAATTTCAATGAAGGGTTTTATGAATAGGCTGTCTGAATTAACCATTACACAAACATCTCCTTTTTTTCCTGGAAAAAATACATGAAAAGAATGCTTGTTCATAATTCTAAACAATGTTCTACTTTTCTCTCTCTCTCTCTCACCAAATGTTTGATTCTGAAAGATAAGAAACAAATGTTTGTTTATTTTCACATTTAATAATGCTTGTTCATTCTACAACATGAGTTCATTCATGAGTTTTTTTCATCCTGAAAAAAGTAATTTGTAGAGGAATTAATTCTTGAAAGATTGATTGCTTTTTGAAATGTTCATGGGGTTTTTTGTTAGCTTTTAATGAAAGAATTTTCTTTATAAAAATAACGATTTTATGATTTTTTTTCTTTTTAATTCTATGTATCTGAAAAATTTGATCCATGACATTTGCACTAAAGAAAAAAATATATCAACATATTATGGCCAAAAAAAAATCCTCCCAAAAACATTTTCCAAACAAATGAGTACATATTTTCATTTGAAGTTGATAGTGAAAATTTCAGTGCTGAACAAGAAAACTGAGAGAGTTTTTATTAAGAAATTTGGTGAATCAAAAATCCCTTTCAAGCGCTCTAAACAGGAGGGGAAAAAAGAGCTTGAAAGACTTTGCCATTTGTAAAAGAAAGTTGGGGAAAGTGAAGGTCAGTTGCTGGATGGAGGAGTCAATATGGTTACAAATGACACAGCCTAGCTGATCTTCAAAGGAAAATTGAGCCTCCAGATAAATCAGCACACTTTGCAAAGGAGGACAGCTGACAGTGAAGGAGCAGCAGATCAGAAACTCCATGAGAAATCCACAGGGCTGGCTGAGATTCCCATGAGGGTGTGGAAATGGTTGGCTGAATTGAAAAATCACTCTTAGTTTACCGAAGGTCACATTCCAATCAGACACGGCCTCAGGAAATAGAAACCTAGCAGTAAGTCAAAAGACATGGATAGAAATGAGCCTGAGATGAAGATTCCCAGCCTGCCCTTCAGAAATTGTCACACAGGATGGGTTCAGGAGGGGATGAGATATGTCTGTCCTTAAGTAAACAGCAAGACAGGCTGGAAATGGGATAGCTGGTGTGAAGGCAGCAGTGGTGATGGGCAGGGCAGACCCAATGCAGCTGGTGATTCATTCCTTTGGCCTTCTGTGGTGTCTGACATGAATGGGTAATTCATTCTTGAACACCCACCTGCTAAAAATGTCAGATTTAGTGTGTCTGCCCAGGAACAGATAGGATTTAGGACATTTTCCACTAATTTCTTTGGCCTTAAGGCACAGAATGTTACTTTAATTTTGGATAGGGTGAGCAATAAAGAACATTACTGGAAGAAATAACTATTAAATCAGTACTGAAGGTTGCTAACTCAGAGTCAGTGTGTCACTTTCCATCCAGTAATTCTGGACACCACATAAAGACCATTCATCCATCACACTGAGCCTTTAAAAAATTATTTTAATAAAACACATGATATACATATCAGTTTTAAACCAGTTTAATTTCTTTCACTTTCAAACCTAACAGCTTGATTTTTAACAGGTGAGATTTTGTAGAAGCTTCCTGCCAGTGAGGCAGCCTGTGAGCAGTCACCATCACTTGATTATATGCTGGTGTGAAATACATAACATCTTAGGCTTCTGCTAAGTAAACACTTACAAACTGTGCAATTGACGTTTTTTAAGCATTTTTTTCTCCGAAATACACTGTAATGCTAAATGTAGCAACGTGAACATATGAGCTAGTGTTGACAGCCAGATTCAGCTGCCTTCAGGGAGCCTTGCATCTGGATCCTTCATGGAGCGCAGCAATTGACCAAGAGCAGTAGCTCACCAGTCTAAAAATAGAGCACCTTCTGTCTTGCTGCAGGAGCTACCATGGCACACAGCACACTTTGGGGATGTCTGCACAGCACTGACAAGCACACACTGACCCCCCTCCTCAAGGTGGAGAAAGAACAAGAGCTGCACTTGCAATAGATTGCCCTGTACAACCAGCAGAGATGGGAAAGGCTCAGTAACACACAGCTGCTCCCTTTCCTCTGGAATGCGTCTGCTTGAGTATCTGCAGTAAGACAAATTAAAGAGCTTGGTGACTCCAATGCCAGCGAGAGAATTGAAAATTTCAGTCTCATCTAGGCAAGGACCTGGGGGAACCACTAAACAAGAATTCTTTAGATTCGGGAGGAGAGTTTCACCCTGGGGCTGCAGATGAGGCACCATGTCATGGGGAAGAAAGAAGTGGTGCATTATAACAATATTATTACTGCCACTCCTGCAAAAATGCCCGGTGAGCTTTGCCTAGCTGGACATCCTCCCTGCTGTTTTGGGCTATCAGGTTTTTAACATGCACAGACACTCTAGAAGGTGTTCAGATTAGGTGGGGTCATTGCCTCTTTGGAAGTGCCCATTTCTCTCCATTAAATACAAAAGTAATAGGGCAATGAACTGAGATTATGCCTGTTTCTTCAAGACAGGCAAAATTTACGGCTGTTATCATCTAACCCAAACAATAGTCCTTGCCCTAAGATAAAGACCCAAGTAAAATCCTGAGGGTTTCAAACAAGGGAAGGGATAGAGTCAAGCATAGAAACAATCAAGAGGTCTAGTTACATGAAATGTTATAGTTATGATGGACTGTATTAAGACAGCACACATGGAATAAGATCAGTTCCTCCTCACTTCAGTCTATTCTACAGAAACTTTCAATAAATTTTAAAGATCTTTTTCTGAACAGGGAGACAAAGATTCTCCCCCCAAATCCTTTCTTCCTCTCCCATGAAGAACGGTGAATATATATCATTTAGGAACTAGTTCCAGTGATGCTGGTGATTTGTAAGCTCCTATAAATATCTTAAGACACTTATAACCCTAGATCAGCAAATTTCAAAGCACTTATCCCCAGAGGGATCAATACACCTTCAGGAGATGGGGAACCAATAGGATTTTTTACAGAAATGATCAACACTGTTGGTCCTTTATCCTGCATAAGCCAAGACTGCAGAGTAGAGCCATCTGCACTCACACTAAGGCCCCAAAAGTATTATCTCTTCCATCAAATTCCTTCAGTGAAACCCCAGAGATACTGCTCAGGCTACTCAAAGCCAAGCCACATATCAAAGACCACATGTTAGACAGGAATTAGGACAAAACACGAAAAAAAAATCACTATATACTGCTATGAGTTTAGGAATGAAAAAAATGGAATAACAGAAGTCCTATTAATTTATTCTATTCTCAGAACAAGTTCAACATGTAAAGGCAAAAAAGACAGAGAAAGAAACAAGCCCTAAACTATGCATGCCTTCTATAACAGAGGGGAGTTGTAAATGCTTTTCTTTTTGTTCACTTAGCAGCAAGCCTTCCAAATCTAGACAAGCTTTTTAACTTACCAGTGATGAAATCTCTGTCTGTTTGTAACTTATAGTTCCAAGAGAGAACACTCAGCCATCCACCTCATTTAGAAGAGGGAATCTGAGGACAAATGACTTATGTTGAAAATGACAGAACTTAATGTTGTCTAGGGGTCCAAGTGTTTTAGGAAAGTTAGATACATCCTATTTTTTTCTCAGAATAAAAATGTGTCTAAAAGTTACAGTTTTATTTCAAAGAACACAGGCATCAATTGCATTTCTGCTACTTATAATTGGGTTTCATTACAAAAACACAGCACATCATTCAGTGGACTCTTGCAGGGTTTGAGGATACACCATGAGCATTATCAATGTCCTGGCTGAGAGCAGGTGGAAGCTAGAGCTTTCCTGCACACCTTTTTTCCAGCCTTGATTCCTTCATCTTTTCTGTAGAAATCATTTCACTATATTCTACAAGCACATCCCTGGCAAAGAAAAAAAGTTTTGAGCTCACAGTGCCGTTGACATTTTTTCAGAAAATGGCATGGAACCCATTTTCATGATTATATAATGTCATTCAGATCACATCAAGGAGTTAATGAAACGGAGGATAAGACTTGAGATTTGCTGTTTTGCATATAAAATGACAGAATTCATGTAGCACCCTGGAATATTCTGAGGCAAGCAGACATTAGAAACCCAGATGTCAACAGGCATTTAGTAATTACAGGCAAGGAAAATCCAACCAAAATCATGTCACAGGTTAAAAAACACCTTTTAGTAGACTTAGGGAAATGGAAAAGTAGTACTACAAAAATAATTTTTTACCTTGCCAGCAAGCTTTATGCATGTTTCCCAAAACTGTTGTACATCTGTTTTTACAAACAGTTAAAGAATGATCTTGGGATCCCCCTTCTATTTATTCTTATAAAATGTCAGGGGCACATTCAAGAGAGCGTGATCAATATTTATTCAAGAAACACACAGAATCAAACTGTGATGGCAGTAGATGTGCTCCAGGAGAAACAGGCACAAAGTATGATCAATACCAACAAGACAACAGTCTAGTTGTACACCCAGAGTGTTGATCACCACTTCATGTCCTTTCCTGACAGCTCACCCCATCTCACATTCCTGTGGGAGAACACGCAGTGACACTGGTGGGTGACGCTATTAAAGAAGAAAATTAAAGGACAACTGGGGTAAAAAATTAGAGTGAAAGGCAAGGACTTAGAGATGAAATGATAAATCACAACACAATAAAATACAGATTGTATTTGTGTTGCAAGAGTCCCTTGACGATCAGCTGCTTTCATTATTATCTCAGCTTTATTAGTCTGTCCTTGAACTTTCTTGTAGCCACTCTGAAAGAACACACAGGGATGAGGTTATTTATGAAAGTTAGCACTCATATTTGTATTAAATGCCCCTACACTTCCAGTATTTTGAGAGCACTGATTTAATCAGCAGCTAGTTCACAGCCTAGGTCATAAGCTTTGATTTTTGATCTCTACCTGTTCACATCCACTCTTTTTATTTATTTGAGGTTGGGGTGAACACAGCAATATCTGTGGTTTCACTCAGCATTTATAAAACATTTTGTCAACTATTCCTGTTCCACGACAGAATCACAGAATAGCTGGGCTTGAAAGGGGCCTCTGTAAATCACCTGGTCTAACCCTTGTTAATGCAGACTCACCTAGGGCAGATTGCACAGGATGGTGTCCAGGCCCTGAAATTCTCCAGAGAAGGAGACTGCACCACCTCTCTGAGCAG